>JACEFZ010012746.1:327500-375822 GCA_014155875.1 Cepaea nemoralis
AAAATACCTGGATGGCTTGGCCACATGACATGGACGAGACAGGAACACTGAGCTGATCCACGACGCTGGTGATCGAGTGAAATGGCAAGTCATGAACCCCCAAGCTTTCCGGCATGGCACATGATTGATTGATTGATTAGTTTGTTATAATTTGCGTACTCATCATTTTCTACTTTTTCGTCAAGCGTCCTGTGGAGGGACAATTGGGTAGGTATTCTAGTCGTGATTTCAAATTGGGTATTTACTCCATGAAATCACCATATCTAATGGTACTTCAATGCTGCCTATATGTCAACTCTACACCCCCCCCCCCCCCCACATATCCTTTACAACAGAACATCGCTGTCAACATCAGCATCTTTCAGCTGATTGTTGATTTCTTGGCAAAATTATGCTCAGTAGTTTGCCATTGCTTTCTGAGCAACCAGCTCATGTACCCGTAAGTTACAGACACGGAGAGAACCGCTATCAATTCTCGCTCACGTTACGTACAAGAGTATACAGAATTACGGAAAAGTCGTGTAACTCCTAGACAGAGAGACCGGCACTCTACACACATAGTAATTTTGTTTAAAAACCTGTATAAAAAATTGGGCACTCTTCCTAACGATTATTAGTGTAAATGCATCCCTTATAGGGCCTCCTAAGGTAATTTCCGGGGCGATGTGTTGTTCAATCACTTACGTTTTAAGAGTTAGTTAGTCGCAGTTCCAACTTCACAGCAACGGGTCGTCCCCATTATGCTCCGTTCTGTGCCAGTGAATATCACACAAAATGCTCCAGATTTTTTTTCCCTGTATGGTGAAAATATTTTCAGAAATGTAGAAGATATGAAGGAATCATCGTTGGGGAACATACATCAATAACATTAGATGTGTGGATTATACAGTATTGATTGCAGACAATGAGCGGAATCTGAAACAATTAGTAGATGTGGTTGCTGCACACAGTGAACAGCAAGGGTTAGAATTAAATTGTAAGAACCTGTCGTCCCTGACTTGGGACGTTAATTAGATGTACCTCTGAAGTCGGAGTGGGTTCGTCTGAAGGCGAGGGACACTGTTAATAGGGAAAGCTAATCCACACATAGAATTCAGCCAATAATTACTATAAATAGTGTGTATGGACTACGCTTGAGTTCAAAGCGAGTGAGTGCAAAAAAAAAATTGTAAGAAGACACAGATTATGGTCATCACTAGGAGGAAAGACATTTTTTTTTCATACCCCTTACAGGACGCTGCTGTCAACATCAGCATTTTCCAGCTGCTGTTGATGTACTAGGCAAGATTATGCTCAGTAGTTTGCCATTGCTTTCTGAGCGACTGGCTCGCATACCTCCGTAAGTTACCAACGCGGCGAGAACCGCTACCGATTCTCGTGCAGGTTACGTTACGAGAATATACGGGATTACGGAGAAAGACGTTAACTCCTAGGCCATGGAGACCAGCTAGGAAAGAAATATCACAATGTAATATCAAATAAATGGGAATATTCTTAACAAGTGAATCGGTACAATTATCTCTGAACAGTCATAAATCTTATGGGAGATACCCTGAAGAGATTATAACAGAATCGCCATGGCGAAGGTAACCTTTTGCAGATGAAAAAACCATACTGAATAATAAAAGATGACATTTACAATGAGAAAAATTTAAGGTGCTACATATAACCTGTAGCTCCTCTTGCTGGTGTCCACGTGAAGAGGTAGAGGGGCTTTGTGTGTTCCAATGACCCCAAGAGCTATGCTGACGGTAGCACACAGCTACTGTGGGACTCCATGTCGGACAGGTCAAGGGAGAGGAACCAGACCAAGAGACACACACACCAGCTGCCTTGCAGGTAGACTGGGGACAGTCAAAGGCTAGGGAAAGCAACACCCGAAAAAATGACTGTAAAATGGGATGTAACAGAGCCCAGGCTTGATAAAATAGTGCAACATAACTTAATCCATGATGCCACACATTAAAATACTCAGTATGGTGCTAATCCAATGAAGTCCCATCAAGCGTTGATAGTGCTGGGCTCCCTGCCTCGAGGGGGTCCACCATTCTACTGTGGTCACCTTTCCTTGAGCTGTGGAGTCAAAAACGGCACGAGGCAGTAGGTTAAGAGCTATTGACCAAACCCCCTACACTCACATACTACTGGATGCTGAAGGAGTTCCAACAAGAAAGTCGCCTTAACCATCGTCTTCATAAAGATATCGCTTTAGTCTCTTACCAACAGATATCAAAATCACAGCCACCGACTTGGCTCTTAACATCTACAAAAGACCCGCACCACATGCCATTTTAATTTCCTCAAGAACTGCCTACGGCTTCATATCACCCCCGTGGCTTTCATCTCTAGATTTCACCCATCGGCAGCACTCTCGATGACAGTTGTAGTAGACGTCTATCTAAAGTTGAGTTTAAATGTGCTACTCTTCGCATGCGATGCATTGCCGACAACCACGCGCGACAACTGTCTGACTTCAGCTCGAATATACTATCCTCGATCAGCGTCTTAGACAACTTACCTCGAGTAATTATTTCTTGTATTGTGTTATACGGTGTATCTCAATAGCACTAACCACCATCTATACAAGTGTCTTTCCGCGGCAAAAACGCCAAGCTAGCCAAACTCCGTGCCCCTACCTCCACCCCTCCTCGCCCCCTCTCCCACCCCAACTTACCACTGGCTCCGATAACCTAGTTGTGTGCATACCCTCCCGACCTTCCACTATCGGCATCTGAGAAATCGGTCCTCAGCAAAGGACTCAGGTTCATACCGCTACGTCCCTGTGGTGATAGATACGCATTACTGCAGGACGTTCATCGGTTCCATCGCACTCTCAGGCTACAATATCACTTCAGAAATCAACCTCATAACGATAACTCTTCGGATTCCTACCGACCATTTCTCTCACCTCCAAACGCAGGTCTGCTTGGGTTCCCAATCCAGGGGCATCTAAGGCCCTCGATTTATACATCGACAAAACACTTTACGACATCCAAAAACTCAAATTTAAGCCACTACGGTATTCCAACCTCACCGCGGATGAGCAACGGGCACTTACACAGTTGAAAACGTCGTGATGACATAGTTATCAAACCTGCCGATAAGGGAGGGGCGCTAGTGTTTGGAGGAAAGACTTATATATACAGGAAGGCAACAAGCAACTGAGTGATGCCACTTCTATAGACCAAGGATACAAGATGGGACAGTCAGAAACAACACCCAGGTCAAAAGCGTGACTAACGCCATTATCCAGCAGGTCTTTTACCCAGCTCCGCCACCTCGTTGATCATCCACGATAGCTGCTTGGGCAAACCCGCCTTTAATATGCTGTCTAAGACACACAAACCTGGTAACCCAGGCAGACCTATCGTCTCGGCCTGCTCTTGCCCTACAGAACGGATTTCAGAGTTCTAGACAGCATGTTTCAGCCGTTGGTTGCCAGCCTCCCTTCGTATATCAAAGACACCAACCACGCTATCTCCATCTTCGATTCCATCAGTTTCACTAACCCTTCTCAGTATCACATCTTCACTTTAGATGTGACTTCACTCTACACTTCCATCCTCACTCTGACGGCCTTAAAGCCTTAGAATTTTTCTTGAGAAAAGGCTTAATCCCTCGATAGCCACTGGACCATTACTGCGTCTTGCGGAGTTTAGTCCTCAACCTCAACTCGTTTGAGTTCAATGGGGACTACTTCGACCAGATCAGCGGTGTGGCCATGGGTACTAAGATGGGTCCCAGTTATGCCTGCCTCTTCATGGGCTATCTGGAGCACCAGGTATGGAATCAGTACACCGTAGGCTCCCGGAGCTCTACAGGAGGTACATTGACGACTGCTTTGGTGTCTCGGACATGCCCTTGCCTGACCTACAGAACTTCATTGCCTTTTTTTCAGACTTCCATCCAGCATCAAACTTACCTCCACCATTTCTTCGTCGGCTGTCAATTTCTTAGACCTCACAGTCTCTTTAGGTTCCGCTGGTCTATGCACGACGGTTTATTATAAATCAACTGACTCGCACTCATTCTTCTCTATACCTCCTCCCCACCCTCCCTCGTGCAAACGTTTCTATTCCTTTCTCCCAACTGTTACGTCTCCGACGACTTTGTCAGGATAACAACGACTTCCATCAAAAAGCCCACGAGATGCTTGATTTCTTTCGCCTTCGTGGCTATCCTGATAATGTTCTATCTACAGCTCTCCACCGCTGCAATCTATCAGTCGCACTGAGGCTCTCTCCTCCAGGCCGAAACCACGAAACAATAGACCTGTCCTCTCACTTACTTATCATCCCCACAATATTGCTGCCAAGAATATCCTTTTAAACATCTATCCATTCTCCGGCGGAAATCGACCACTCGTGATGTCTTCTCAGAGGCTCCTCTAGTGGCATATAAGCGGGATCGTAACCTCAAAGATGTGCTGGTCCATAGCAGGCTACCCAACCTCACCAGTCTCTTCCTGGCACGGTGGCGTGTCTTCGATCGGTTTTGCAAGACCTGTCCATACGTACTTCAAACCCAGAGTCTGACATTCCCTAAGACGACCTTCCACATCCGTGAGGGTTTCTCATGCATCAGTCGCAACGTCATCTATGCGATTACCTGCACACGTTGCGACATGAGATATGTCGGGAGACAGGATTACGTCTTGGGGACAGATTTCGACATCTTTCTGACATCACCAGCGGCGCCCAGAAACCAGTATCCATACATTTCAACAGTCCTCACCACCATGGCGTAGCCGACATACAGGTCACGGCCATCAAATCATGCGCATCCAACGAACGGGATCGGAAGACATTGGAACACCGTCTCATCTTCCAGTTGGGCACACTCTCCCCTCACGGCCTTAATGTCCAACACAGCTTCATTTAACTTCCCCCCCACCCCTCCCACCCCTAGCTTACAGTCCACCATCTGGGTACGTGCAGATCCTTTGTATGACATCACAGTCAACTCTCTTGGCGTATTTACGTTCGGTGTTTTGCCATCATTTTCTGAACGACCGCCACTCATGCCTCTCTGTGTGTACTAACACTATATAGGTTTCCGCAGCTGTGTTTCGAGCGCTTAACGATAAATGCTAATTGTCATCTGCGTCCGTAACATCTTTGCCGGTCTCTAATTTCACTTTTCCGCACCATGACGTGTCCTCCACCCCACTCCCTTCCCGCTTGACCTTTGACCCGAGTACCATACATCCGGTCTATTGGTCCACTGGCGCCCTACGTGTGTCAGACCTTCCAAGCTAGGACACAGTATTCAGATGAGTACATTGTTATTTTAATAGTTGTTAATATGTCATAGTGTGTTTCATGTAGTTTTGTGTTGGTTTGTATTTGTTTGTCCTGTGCTGACGAAGGCTTTGGCCGCAACGTCCAATTTGTCTCTTGTAGTCGTGTTTTAGTAAAGCTCACAATCTACTTCTCGTTTATTTGGGTGATTCATTCATTGCCTTCATAAAATATAATAGATGTGGACCACAATACAAGAGACCACCTTAATGCCAATCACAGATTCTCAGTCAGAGGATATCAGGCCACATGTTTTCAACCTCAAAGGACACAAGGGAGTAGTTTAAATACTTACATTGAAACACAATACATTGTAGTGAAGTATCTGTGGCTTGACAACCAAACGGAAATTATAATTGTTGATATAATGGTAAAGGACGGAAAATAAGAATTACAATCTGTATAGCCCCAGATAAAGACCTTACACTTTCAAACATGAAATAACTAACACAAACTGCATTATTGTTGGAGACTTAATAGCCGCTCAGAAGATGGGGGGATATCCAATACTGACAACAGAGGATGGAAGTGGAGGACTGGAAATAGACTCAAATCTCCCTCAACTCATCAAAGCGGACAACACAACCAAGCTTCTATTCTAGAAGATGGTTTACCACTTGTACTCCAGACTTAGCTTTCTACACAGGAGATATCCTCCACAAAATCAATTGCCATGTACTTGACCAATTAGCAGGTAGTGACCACAGACCAATCAAGCTTGTAATGAATATGGAGTATGTTCCACAGGAGCAAAAGCCTTTGCCCCGCTGGAATTACAAACGAGCAGATTGGACAGATTTGCCATACTTCTTCAGCGTTCCGAGCCATTGAGTTTTTTGCTGCAGATACAATCCGTCTCCATTCGTCTCTCTGGTTGAACCTTCTCTTGCCAGTCGTTGATTCCAAGTGCTTGTAGGTCTGTATATATATTATCTCTCCACCGTCTTCTTGGTCTACCTCGGGGTCTACGGTCATTTATTTCCTGAGTGTAAGCGAGTTTGTTTCCCTATTATCTTCCATTCTTTCTATATGCCCCAGCCATTGTAGTTTATTAGCCTTCATGATACCAGTGATAAGCGGGGACTTAAACAGATCATAAATGTCTTTGTTATTTCTTCATTTCCACTCTCCACTTTGTGTATCCCTAATGGGTCCAAAGATGCATCTTAAAACTTTGTTCTCAAAGGTTTGTAGCAAGGCTTCGTCTCCTTTCGTTGTACTCCAGGTTTCAGAGCCATACAGCACAACTGGTCTGATCAGTGTTTTGTATATTGTGATTTGGTGTTACGAGATAGCGCCTTTGATTTTAGTAGATGTTGTAGTGCATAGTATATCTTATTTCCAGAATTGATTCTAGTTTGTATTTCTTCATTTACCATACTAACAGACAAATATTGTGAAAACATAAATACACAATATGGCAACATGAAACAAATGGTGGAAAGTCTAACCGAGAGCAATAATACTGGCGGCCACTGAGCCTATTCCAAGAGGAGCGAGGAAAAATTACAAACCATACTGGACTGAAGAACTACAAATTTTGGAGGATAAAGTTGAAGATGCCAGGAAGACAGCAGAGAGAGAAAACAAACAACTGAAGCGAACATCTCTCTCAAAGCCATCTCAGCAAAATATAAAGAACAGTAAATCAAACAACAAGAGATTGTTGGAGGGAAAAAAACAGAAAACCTGAACTTTTGACAGGGATGAAAACAAACAATTGAAACTAGTGAAAGCCATCTTCTAAATTCCCATCTCCAGTAAAGGAGCCTTTGTTTACGCTGTGTGGCATATTTGGCATAAAGTGGTAATAGCCCAATATTTGTAGACCCGTCTGCACCCGATTGATGCGGTAATAATTATGTGGCCGTCTTCACTTCCCAGGAATTGTCCTGATACCCATTTTAGGCCGGATTGACCTTAGAAGACAGGTCAGTGACTCCTCATCTTGAGAGGAATTCAAACACTTGACCACTCGGCTGGCAGACAAGCGCTAGTCGCTTTGCTAATGCAGTTCCATAGCTTCTCCAGATTTCCATAATCAGTATGGTCCATCCATTCTCTTATTTGTCTGATTGGTCTGGTGCCTGACTTCTGTAGTGTTGACTATTGCTTACATAGGCAACACAATTAGTTAAAAATTAATGTAAAGAACCCTTTTACACACGTAAGGTGCATTGGGCATATTGTGCAAACTCACTTTTATCGGCCAATCGGCACTCTGTGAACTTGTTCGTATCACATTGGCCATATTTACTTCCCAAGACAATTCCTGGTACCCGTAGCCTTATGCTGCATCCACCTGGGATTAGGTCAGTTTTACACATCAGCCCAATGTGTATTCAAACCCATGACCACCAGGTCTGTCAGCCAGCATCTAGCCACTTGCCCTGTTCAATTGAGGACTGTTACTGTAATTAAACTATGTTAACATGTGTGTGGACACTGTCTCATGTTATAATTCACTTGTTTAAAAGTCTATTCTTCTTTTTCTTCAGCCCTTTATTTTTCTTTTTTTTTCTTTCTTCTTCTCCTTCCGTATTCTTCTGCTCTACCTTTCATCTCCCAGTAGAGCACAGGTGCTCAATTAACTCAACACCAAGCTCTGATATTAGAGTTTAGAGAGATACAAAGAGTAATTCTTTGGAGGCTTAATGAGTTGACTTGGTCGTAATTGGTTGGATTGTTTTTCAGCTAAAGATTTCCATGAGATGAGGTATCCAGTGTCACGCCAATCCTCCTTAGTCACCTCATACACCACACTTTGTATGTTAAAGTGTTGCTATTCTTTGCTTCCGTTATGGGCCCTGGTTATGCACATGTACTTTTCAGTATTTATGCATAAAATATCTTCAAACAGAAGACACAACATTGGTAGAAAATCATAACCATAAACAAAAGCAATATGGTTCTCTTGTTTACACAATACACAGCTAAGTGCTGGTATGTTTTTTGTGCCTTAATGCAGTGATATTTCATTTTGCTCCTCAGTATTGAAAAAGACACAAATGAAGTGGCCCACAAAATGATGGAGTTGAAGTCCCAATTCCAGAAAGCCAGAGAATGTATTGATCGACTTCCAGGTACCCAACATAGTCCAGAGGAACAAATTAGACTGAAGTCAGTACTTCATCAGCAGTTACTTATTAAAACTAAACTTCTGTCAAACTTCAAGACAGGACATCATTTTGATTTTGATTCTAAGACAAATGGAGATGTGTCTAGAAATAGTATGAATTAACGTGACATTTAAAAATAAAGGCAACTTGAGTAATACTTTTTCAAATATTGTACGAACAATATAAAGAAGTGACATTTTTATTTGTGTTCATAAATCACTCATGGATCCTGATTTACCACAGCCTGCAATGAAACAAGGAAGTGACAGTACAGATTTGCATCCAATATTTACGAGAGATCCGGCGGATTGGATGAAGTGGGTGAATCATGAAGTACAAGTCAGCACTGAAGATGGAGAAGTACATGTAGGCCACGTGTACACAGTGGATCCTGTGTCTGAGAGTATTGTGCTCATCATTCACACAGATGCCAGTTTGGAAGCATCTCCAAGCATATCTTTAAAGTTGCTGATCGGGACATCTGTTACAGGTGTGAAGGTTATTTCTGAGGGCACGGAGAAAGTCAAACACAAATTTAACCACCTGTTTCGTCCAGCAGCAGACTTTGTTCTAAATGAGGAGGAGTTGAATACACGTAAGCTGAAGCTGAAGTCTTGGCTGGAGAAACATCGTCTTCCAGTGGCGCTGGGGGGCAGTGGTGGCCAGTACTTGACTGTTGCTGATGCCATTACTGTTCAGCCCCCATACACCGAGGATAGTTGTATTAGCGCCAATGAAATTGTCTTATCACGTATCCAGGGACTTATTAAAAATATGCCCACTGATGAGTTGTGAAGGGCATGTGTTCTCCTGAGGGAAAAGTAGAACTCTGTGTGTTATGTATGTGTAGAAACAAGTAAGCGTTCAAATATGCAAAAGATATATTTGCAATAGAATTATCATTAGTTTGAAAGATCTTTGCATTTAAAAAAAATTGTTTCCCTTTGATTTGAAACAGTTGAATTGATATTTGATCAACACTGTTGACATTTAATTTTGCTGCTTTTTATTGTTGCCTAGAGCAATGCATTAAACTGGATAAAACTGACTACCCGTGTTTGCTGTTGGTTCTACCAAGGAGAACTTTATCAGAAAGAATGAAAGTAGAAAGTGATAATGTGGAAATATTTACAAATGTTGTCCTAAAGTTTAGCAGGTTCAAGTAGCTGCTTGTCATTGTGTCTCAACATATATTATTGGTTGTCATACTGGATATCTTCCTGACTGGCACATTAGTCATTGGTGTCTGTAGCATGTTGATCCTCATAATAACTTATTTGTTTTTCTCCAACCAAATTAACATATGTTGCCCCTCAAGATAACCTGGTTGTTTTCCTCCAACCAAACTAACACATGTTGCTCCTCATGATAACCAAACATACACATGTTGCTCCTCGCGATAATGTTTGTTTTCCTTAAGCCTAACTAACACATGTTGCTTTTCATGATAAACTGTTTGTTTTATTGCCTAATAAATCACTTTGAAGAATGCTGGGGTTGATGGTGACATCCCATAGAGAGTACGCAACTGTATTCAACTATGGTGAGAAAACACAATTACCAGCTATCTACAGACAGAGTAGAAGAGTATTAAAAACTCATTGTATGAAAAAGAGAACAAACAGGTCTATCCAAGAAGAACTAAATATTCACCTGGATAAGTGGACACATCTGCAGCTGAGCAGGGCAGGGTATTCGCTTATCCTGACAGTCGAAAATGGCTGTCAAAGTCGTGGATATGGAAGTAAAAGGGAAACCACCACATTATCTTCCCAAGGATGTAATGTATTTCAGGAAATAACAATGAGAGACATCAAAGAGAGACCAGGAATACGAGATTGAGATTATAATACGAGGGGGAGTCAATAAGTAAGTCACACAGTTCTGTGGGATGGCAGGTAAATGTAGTTGGTGTTTTCTACAGGTGTCATTAGGTGACAGCAACATCGAACTTTATATTTCCGTTCGTCAGGTGGCGCTAGGTGTCTCATGCACATGTGCAGAGCATGAACAAAATGGCGACTGTACTTAGGGAGTGCACAGCCAAAGTGCAACGTTTTTTTTTTTGGGCAAAAGGACTGCCTGCAAAGGACATTCATAAGGAAATGCTTCCTGATTATGCTGACAAATGTTTGTCCCATAAAGCGGTGCATAGCTGGGTAAAAAAATGTTCTCAAGGATGCTCTAAAATTGTTGATGAAATCCGATCTGGTCATCCTGTTGAGATTGCAACAGAAGCATCCGTGCAGCGGGTGGAGGGGATGATTAGAGGTGACAGGCGAGTAACGTCCACCATACAGCCCCGACTTAGCCCCTAGTGATTTCCACGTTTTTGGTCCACTTAAAACCCACCTTGGCGGGCGACATTTCGCGAATGATGCCAAAGTTGAATGTGAAGTGAAAATGTGGTTTAGAAAACAGAGCATGCAGTTCTATGCAGCCGGTTTGCAGAAGATCAAGTAGTTTGGCCATGTCGTTAGATTACAACACCAGCAACTACCATCACATCAAAGATCATCTGCGACGAGACCATGAGGACGTCCAAGAAGTAAATGGATTGACGACATCAAAGACATTGTACAACCACACGGAATGACACTATCCAGTGCCGCCCACCGGGCGCCGGAACACAAATTATTCCTCCCCACGACGCTTGATGGCAGAAGTGGAAGATGATGATGATGATGCAACGATGGGATAAGTGCATCAATGTTGGTGGAAATTATTTTGAGAAATAATGAGATAGTGTATGTATAAAAATAAATGGGTTTCAAGTTGTTACCATATTTATTTTTCTACAACAATTTGTGACTTACTTATTGACTTCCCCTCATATAAATAATCTACGCCTTGCAGACAGTCGTATTGGTGGCTGAAAATGCATCAGATCTACAATAACTTTAGTATATTGTAGTAAAAGAGAGTGCTAAAAAAAAAAAAAGGACTTTCCTTGAATATCAGGAAACGGAAACTATAATTATATGAAAGAAAAAAGATGATGCCTAAATGAGAGGCGACAACTGAAGGGAAACTGTTTAACCAAACTGATAAATTTAAATACAAAGAGGCAATTATAACATCAGATGGGAAATACAAGACTGGGATTACGGGCACATTGGGTCAAGCTATGATTATTTGCAAGCGGCTAATTCCAATTCCAAATTTCAAAAACAAAAATTCCAAATTCGTCCTCGTCTAACCATGCTTCATCAGCTGTGGTTATTATTGAGGATCGTGGTTTTGTGGGTTTATTCACCCTAATTCTTGTCTTGTGAGTCCTATCTCGGACTGGTTATGTAGCTTTTGTGTCTGTGACGTCAGCAGTGGTCGGCGGCTATCCTTTGTGCTCTTCTGTTGGTGTAGGCTCCTGGCTCGTCTGGCTGCAGTCCTTATAAGGACTTTTCGTAATCCCACTCTCGCTGGTGGATCGGTCGGCGGCTGTCCTTTGTGCATGTTTCCTCTTGTTTTCTTTGTTGGTGTAGGCTCCTGGCTCGTCTGGCTTTACTGGCTGCAGTCCTTATAAGAACTTTTTATTAGGTCATTTAGTCTCCTTCGTTGTGTAATTTGTGTAAGAGCTTTTCGAGGTTTCTATTTTCCTTCTTGTACTTTTTTTCGTCTTCGAGTTTTAGCTTCGGCCATTCCCTTTTTTCCTCCGCGGTCAGCCATGGTATTCTCTCTCCATCTTTTATGTAGTACGCGTAGTCGGTACCCTTTTCTAAGATTTTTTTGGCCATTCTACCGGTCGCCTGAGTTTTCTTGGTTTCTTCTTTTCTCTTTCCATCCAGCACCTTTCGAATTCCTGGTCTCTGAGTTTATCCTTCCTTAAGTACTCTCGTAGCTCTTCCAAAGTAATCCCCCCGGGCCGCTCCGTGTCTTCCTCAGGGTGCTCGTCTTGGTTTGCTTCAGATGTCTGGGGAGATAGTGTCGTGGCTGGGTTGCTGGCTTTGTCTAGCGGTTCCGGTTCGTCCTCTTGTTGGATGTCATCTTGCGGTTTTCTCTGTGAGCTTTTCTGTTTCTTGTGCTGATTTGCTTTGGGTTGGCTCCCTTTCGATTGTTAGAATTTCTCTGACCGCTTTGATGTCTCGCAGAATCTCTTCATTTATCTTTACCATCTGCCTCATATTCTCCACCTCTTGTTTGATGTCCCGCTGGATCTCCTTTATTTCGGCAAGAAGTTTCTCATTGTCGCTGGTTGGTGCCGATGTTTGCAGTAGCTTGACTTGTTTCTTTAACTCGTCGATCTGCTTTTGAAGTTGATCTCTTTCAGCTTGTGCTATACCCGTGGCTGTCTCGCCCCTCTGCATTGCTTCCTTGAATGGTGTCTTTGTGAGGATGGCGATTTTAAGACGTCTCTATGTCTCTGCAGGTACGGACAGCCCAGGTATCTTGCTCCATGTTTGCCCAGGCAGTTGGCACACTTTCTTTTGTTGTTGGGTGCTCGGAAGTCTGTGTCCATCTTGGCCAGCGGACACTCCTTGAAGGCGTGGTGAGCGGCGCAGTATCGGCAGATTTCCGTCTTACTGCGACACGTAGCTCTGCTGTGGCCGGCCTTCTGACATCTGGAACATTGAGTGATTCTTGGTATGAATCTCTCTGGCTGTTGAGTTTTCTTGCTGAATGATACTGTGAACGGCATTTCGCTGCCCTCCGATGTCACCACTGCCAGGGTTGTAGGTATCTTGGAGTAGGTGAGAAGCCGCTCCGCCTTCAAGACTCGGATGTGAAGATTCTCTTCACGTAGCTGCTTCAGGATTTCTTCATCTGTCAGCTCCACAGGAATCCTCTTGACAACCCATCTGACTGTCTTTGAGTCGGTGTTTCCGACTCTGGTGTCTTTCTCCTCCTTCTTCTCTGCTGTCTTGGTTCTTGACTGTGTTGGGCTGTCAATCTTCTCCCTCTTAGTAGCTTCAGTAATGGCTGTAGTATCAGGCTCTTTGATGCAGCTGGGCTCTCGACGTTCTTCTTCTTGTTGTCGGCTCCCACGCTGCACATCTTGGCAACAGCGTGTTTCTTGTTGTTGGATTTTCCACGTGACATTTTCCCGCTGATAAGGCTCTTGACAGAATAATGCGACTTGACTTTGTTAGCGCTCGCAGTGCGAATGAACGACGATGACGGGTGACGAGCAAGCGGCTAGTAAAACTAGAACATTATATACAACTGTAAGAGAGATTCAAACTGCATTCTTTGGTCATGTGATAAGAGAATATTGTGACAGCTGGAAAGATCAGTGGAAAAGAAGACGCACTCCAAGAGAAATTATGTTGGATGGACAGAGAAGTGGCATGGAGGAATAGCAGAATTGATACAGAGCACTAAGGACCGAGATCTGTGGAAAGACATGAACGCCTATACCAGCTGGCAAGGCGCATAATGATGATGATGAACCTTGCCTTCCAGGTCGACCCAGCCCAAAATGGGTACCGGGAACTGTTCTGAAAAATAAAGGCGACGGCTGTGATATTGATACTCATCACATAACGAGTGCTGGTTGGCGCTAGCACCATATGCCAAATACGCATCAAGGCATTGAAAATAGTCATTTGTCTTTATGTCCACGTAACCGGCGTGTCCTGAACATTATATCCAACCAGCATATCCTGAACATTATATCCAACCAGCGTGTCCTGAACAATAGATCCAACCAGCGTGTCCTGAACAATAGATCCATCCAGCGTGTCCTGAACAATAGATCCATCCAGCGTGTCCTGAACAATAGATCCATCCAGCGTGTCCTGAACAATAGATCCATCCAGCGTGTCCTGAACATTATATCCAACCAGCGTGTCCTGAACATTATATCCAACCAGCGTGTACTGAACATTATATCCAACCAGCATATCCTGAACATTATATCCAACCAGCATATCCTGAACATTATATCCAACCAGCGTGTCCTGAACAATAGATCCATCCAGCGTGTCCTGAACATTATATCCAACCAGCGTGTCCTGAACATTATATCCAACCAGCATGTACTGAACATTATATCCAACCAGCATATCCTGAACATTATATCCAACCAGCGTGTCCTGAACATTATATCCAACCAGCGTGTCCTGAACATTATATCCAACCAGCATATCCTGAATAATCGATCCATCCAGCATGTCCTGAACATTATATCCAACCAGCATGTCATGAACATCATATCCAACCAGCGTGTCCTGAACAATAGATCTATCCAGCGTGTCCTGAACATTATTTCCAACCAGCGTGTCATGAACATCATATCCTACCAGCGTGTACTGAACATTATATCCAACCAGCGTGTCCTGAACATTATTTCCAACCAGCGTGTCATGAACATCATATCCTACCAGCGTGTCCTGAACATTATTTCCAACCAGCGTGTCATGAACATCATATCCTACCAGCGTGTACTGAACATTATATCCTACCAGCGTGTACTGAACATTATATCCAACCAGCGTGTCCTGAACATTATATCAAACCAGCGTGTCATGAACATCATATCCTACCAGCGTGTACTGAACATTATATCCTACCAGCGTGTACTGAACATTATATCAAACCAGCGTGTCCTGAACATTATATCCAACAGCATATCCTGAACAATAGATCCATCCAGCGTGTCCTGAAAAATAGATCCATCCAGCGTGTCCATCCATCCATCATGTGCCATGCCGGTAAGCGTGGCGGTCATGTTCTGCCATCTCACTCGATCACCAGAGTCGTGGATCAGCTCCGTGTTTCTGTCTCGACCATGCCACAAGGCCAAGCCATCCAGGTACTTGCTTCTAGGTCTTCCCCTTGGTCTGTTCCCCTCGATCTTACCAGTGTCACCAAGTTCTCCAAATCATTTCTTCTCATAACATGCCCAAAAAATTGTGACTGTCTACGTCTAATGTCTCTAATCAGTTTACGATCTTCATTTGTTTCTTGAAGGACTTGTTCATTGGTCTTTCTGGCTGTCCATGGTATTCTTTGCATTTTCCTCAGAAACCACATTTCTACAGCCATCAGATGTTTTTCAGCCTGACTGCTCATTGTCCAAGCTTCACATCCATATAAAAGTACAGGTTCTATGTAGCATCTCAACACTCTTTTCTCGTTTCAATTGACATCTTTTTATTGGTCAGTATGTTTTCATCTTGCTAAAGACTACTTTTGCCATGACGATTCTTGTTCTAATCTCTTCAAGGCATCTCCCACCAGAAGTTATTACTGTTCTGAGATAATTGTACCTATTCACTTGTTGAAGAATATTCCCAGTTACTTGTATATTACATTGTGGTATTTCGTTCTTCCTAGTGACGACCATAATCTGTGTCTTTTTACAATTTAATTCTAACCCTAATTGTTCACCAGCCTGTCCTGGACAATATATCCACCCAGCTTATCCTGGACAATATATCCACCCAGCTTATCCTGAACAATAGATCCACCAGCCTGTCCTGGACAATATATCCACCCAGCGTATCCTGAACAATAGATCCATCCAGCGTGTCCCGAACAATAGATCCACCCAGAAAAGTTCTGGAAACACTCCACAAGTGGCAGCCTCCCATTCCATAGCCATTCATTGCCATGACTGTGTTAGAGGCAATAATAAGATGTGCAAGTGGTATATCGCAGAGCCATTTCAATGGCGCAGTAGTAGCCTTGATCGCCAATCCCATGTTGGAAGATATTTGATACGCTCTGATCTGCTCGGTAATTTCTCTGTCTCACACCATAGCATAACAAGTGTGCCAGCAATGAGAGTCATGGCAACTGCCAAAAGCGAGCATAGACTTAATGCTTCTGTTTCAGCAACTGGTACTTTCACCCATCGAGCATGCTCTGGCCATTCTCATTGTTAGACCTAGACGGAACGGAAGACTTGAAAAATATACAAGATGAAGCTAGACAGAAAATGCAGACAAGAAAATCTGATTGCTGTGGAGGCGGCGTTGATTTTCGCGAATTCGTTAGACGGTGATGCTGTCATCTACACAGATGGGTCGATCGTCCGACATGTGAGAAGCTCATGGGCCTTCACGGCTGCGGCCGGAGGGAGAATTGTGAAGGAGGACTCTGGTGCTTTTGTTTGAGACCACAAGTAGCCTGACTATGGAAGTTATGGCAGTAAGTAAAGCAATAACATGGCTCGAGACACAGACATTCAATAGGGCATGTTTCCTTAGCGACTCAATGAGCATGCTCAAGAGGATAGAGATGGGGTGGATCCGAAGAGAGTGTTGCTGTCTCTGGAGCGGTCTCGGCTGACAAAGATTAGTTTCATCTTCGTGCCAGGGCATGCGGGAGTACAAGGAAATGAGCGGGCTGACAAGCTCGCAGGTAAGGCTAAGGTGGAGGGCGGACGCGCCATGGACCAGGCTGACATTCTGAATGCTCTACGAGACGTAAGACTTGTGCGAGAACCAAGTGATGACTGCGAATCTACAACCATGGCCAGACTGCGAGAACAGCAAATCAAAAGAGGGGTGGCCAAACAAGAACATTACGCAGGAAGCCAAAGAAGATTGATAAATCAACACAGAACTGGTGTCGTTAGCCGCTACACGCTGCGGGATTTGCTGAGGAGGGGATCCGAGCACTTATGGACTGAATGGTTCAATGTGCAATGAGGATGATCTGTCGACTAACTAACTAACTAACAGAAGGAAGCCATGTGTATTATTTTGGGCTGTACGAGAGACACCTGCTGTGTAGCAGTGAGATACCCCCTTGACTCACCCGCTATGAACCATAGGATCTGGAGGGCTCGTTCATATCTAAAGATAAGTGCAGGGGCAGCGCCCTTTGTGACACGCAGTGACGCAGAATTTCGAATGGCTGGAATGACAGTTATACCCATGTTTTTGTCCTGAGTGATTCAGTGAGAATGATCCGAAGGATCGAGGCGGGTTCTGTAGTTTTGTATGTAGGCCTAGATCAGGGGTGGCCAACCTTTTCAGCCGGCGGGCCAAATTTCAGAAATAATATTTCCTGCCGGGCCACGCACCTAATTTTTTTTTTGTTGGTTAAATTAAAGTAAATAAGCAAGCGTGCTGCAGCTTCGACCACATCATCGTTTCCCACTTTGCGGGCCGCAACATGACTACCGGCGGCCCGCGGGCCTCGTGTTGGCCACCCCTGATGTAGATACTGGATTGAATCGCTGTGGAGGTCTATTGTTTGTAGAGTGACCTTCATCTTCGTCCCAGAACATTCAGGAGTTGAGAGAAATGAACGAGCTGCATCCATTGCAGAAGGCCTGCCCGTGGACTTAGAGTCCTTAGAGAGATGTAGAAAGCGGAGAACTTGGACGCCAGTAAATTCACATCGTTGTCAATGGGAGACTTGAAAGTAAGACTAGGCACGGTCAGACACGAGAAGCACATCGGGAGAATGTCGGGACTCGTCAACCAACACATTGAACTGGCATTAGCATTTGCTTCCGGACGCTGATAATGCGTATGTTATGTATGTAGGGAATAAGATCTGGTCAGAAATGCAAGGATTATTTATGTTTGTTGTTTGTTTTTTTTTGTTTTTTTGCGCTCGCTCCCTTTGAACTCAAGCGTAGTCCATACACATTATTTATAGTAGTGATGGACTGAATGTTGCGTGTGGATTACCTTTCCCTAATAACATTGTCCCTCGTATTCAGGCGAACCCACTCCGACTTCAGAGGTACTTGTAATTGACGTCCCCAAGTCAAGGACGACAGGTCAACATTTTAGTCTAGCTGTCCGGTGTAGGAGTTGAACCGCTTACCCCGGCACCAGCACAAGGGAAGTTCAAGAACTAGTGTTCTTACCCATTCGACCATGCGGAACTGCTTGAATGCAAGGATGATACTGGCAGTAATAGTAGTAAGTACTAATAGTCTAATAGTAGTAACTAATACTACTAATAGTAATACTAATAAGTAATAAGTATACTCCAACAGATAACACCAGCAGCAAATGATTGCAAAAATAATTTTAAAAAAGAAAGACAAAGAAAGAAATCAGTCGGTGTGTTCTGTCAAAATAATAGACAGAAAGTGTCAGAAGTCTAATCTAATGCATCCTACTCTCGTCGTGGAAGCTTTGTCTGGAGAATGATTGATAGATAGATCTTTCTTAGACATGATATTTAGAGCGGCCAAGAAGAAACGAACGGGCAGGCATAGAAAGCAACAGGAGAAAGATACAACAAGAGAGTCGTGACTCAAGCACGTCGCTCTCAGCAGGGTGGGAAGAAGATCAAAAGTCTCAAATATTCGCCGAAAGGCTGGCTACATGTATGAGGACCTGAGTCTGTTGTGATTGCTCCCTGCTAGAATTCTTACTGCCGACATACAATCACATACAGAACTACTCCCAATAATTCCGTAGTCATGTGATCGACAAAATGGCGTCTTATGAGTGGTAGGTGTATAACAATAGTCGAATTAGTTGCCATTCTGACGTTATTTGTACATCTATTTGCAAAACTAAGATTGTCATCTCGGGAAGTTATTAATATATTATTAGGATTAGAGAGTAACTGTTTTATATCCATTGGAACGTCTCTTTCGAAAACAATGAGAGAGGAGGAAGCTTTGCTTTTATGTTTTTAAATCTCATCAATTGCTCAGCAATTTGCTGCAATGCAACTTACTCACCACTCACCGCAAGTCAGTGTCCAACATAATTAATTAATTTAGTTCGAATTGCATAGCAGGTCAGAGAACATTATTTTGGTAACACCAGCCCCATTTGAGAACAAACTCTATATGTCAACAAGCTCAAGTTGACTGTTTCTTTCTTAAGATATATTCAGCTTAACTTCTGGAGGTGTGGTATATAAGTATTATAAGAAGCATAGTCTAGTCTATGCTCTAGTGACTATGCCAGGGTTGGGCAAACTACGGCCTGCGGGCCGCATGCGGCCCGGCAACTGATATTATGCGGCCCTCGAGGGCATTTAGAAATAAACAGTTTTTCTTCGTTTTTATGTTATTTTATTGAATTTTACAGAATTTCATGAACCTTATGATTGTTTTAACATTTTTTGATAAAATTTCTTTCTAATTTTCTGTTTTTAAACAGTCCTTGACCTTCGTAATGTAATGCTGAAATGTGAATTTATCGATTTTAATATAGAGAAATATTTATCGACACATAAAAATGTAATAATGATGATTTTATGAAAAACAAATATTTTTCCGGTGAATAAAATAATTTATTCAAGAATTATTGCAATAATTTTGTGAGAAAATATTAAATTTAAAAGTGTGTTGCTGTTATAAATTATTTCCACATTTACAATGTTCTAATTAATTAATTTGTTGTAGTAGTCTTTATATATTTCTGAAATTTATTCTGAGTTTACTGCTTGTTTTCCGAATATTTTATTTTCACACACAGCCGGAAGTAGGTTTTGTTTCATTTCCTTTTTAAAGTTTTATAAAATTCTGTTAGAATTTTATTAAAACAATGAGTGTCACTAAAAAACATAAGATTGAAGAACAATGCCGTGTTTTTAATGATGAATGGACAACTAAGTACTGTTTTATAAAAGTTGGTAGCAAATCAGTTTGCTTGTTGTGTCATGAGTCAGTGGCTGTCTTCAAGGAGTACAATTTAAAAAGACATTATCAAACAAAACATTCCGATTTCGGATACAATTTGACAACCCAAGATAGGGAACGTAAATGCCTGGAGTTGGTGAAACATTTGGAGAAACGGCAAACTGTTTTCACTAAACAGTCTTCAATTCAAGATGCTGCAATAGAAGCTAGTCTTGTGCTGTGACACAGAATTGTAAAACACAACAAGCCATGTTTTGATGGCTGTTACTAACGGTATTGAAAGAACTGAGTTGGTTTGGAACAAGATGGTAAGTGTTATAACTGGTGGAGCTCATGCTTTGACTGGAAAAAATGTAGGTCTGGTAAAGTTGATAAGTGATAAGATTAAAGCAGAATATCCAGACCACACATTTCTACCACTCCACTGTGTGATCCATCAATAAAGTCTGTGTAAAACTGTTTTAAATATCAAACATGTTACTGACCCAGTTGTCAGTGTCATCAACCTCATCAGATCAAGAGGACCTAATCACAGACAGTTCAAGGCATTACTTGACGATTTGGAAACTGAACATTCCGATATCCTGTACATTACCAGTGTTCGATGGCTGAGTCTCGGCAAGGTGTTGAGGCGAGTGTGTGAACTCAGATAAGAAATAGTGATGTTCCTAGAGATGAAGGGCATTGAATGTGACTTTAATACTAACATTGTCAATAAAGAGTGGAAGTTAGACTTTATGTTTGCCATTGAAATTATGGAATAGTTAAATGAACTGAAAGCCAAACTTCAGGGCAATGGTGTGTTTGCACATGCATTGTCTGTACATGTAAAATCATTTCAGGCAAAACTCTCACTGTTCTCCAGACACGCAAGTGAAAAAAGGTTTTGTCACTTCCCTTTGCTGAAACAAGAAACCATTTCTGGTGAAATGGCTGAAAAGTACAAAGCCCAATTAAATGCTTTGACTGAAGAATTTGAATGGAGATTCCAAGATTTCAATAACTTAGAGCCACAGTTCAATATTCTCAGTTCCCCTTTTAGTGCAGAAGCTGATAATTGACAGCCCAATGGTCTTTGTTTGAATTCACATTGAGGAAAATCAGATGACCTCATACAATTATGATTATTTTTGTTTGCCTCAGGGTAACATGTTTGAACAGTACTATGCCATCAAAGTAAGGGTTGGGAAGAGGGGAGAAGGGAGCAATCTGTTTTTGTGCGTATATGTTAGAATTTTAAAGTATTAAATCAATGTACATTCTTGTTCAATTAGGTATCCACGATCTCGCAACTATGTGCTGGAATTCAATCGTTATGAAATGGTTGCAGCTCCTGCCATCACTCATCCGTTGAAGGCAATTACAGTAAGAAATGACTGAATGTGATACTTCTTAAAGCAAATCATACATGCTGATCACTTCATACAAAATAAAATAGTATTTTCCTAAAAAATTCACTATGACAAAAATGTTTCTTTCTGCTCACATTGTGTGCTTTCCTTACATTTACCTATATCTTTGTGACTGTTGATCAGTTTCTTGTTGATTTAATTTCTTGTAGCTTTTTTGACATTATTTTTCAGTTGTTAATTCCTGCTCCAAATGTGTAATTCTTTTGTAAGCTGTGATAATTTTGGCAATGTATTTACGTAATGATATTTTCAGGCACTTGCAAAACCTCAAAATAAAACCTCTAAATGTATTGGAGAATGCCTGTATTGTGGTTGCCACACTGAAACTTTTGCAAATGGAACATTTATCTTTTTAATTAAAACAAAATATTTTTTTTGGCTTTACATTTAGATTTGAAAATATTAATATGATGATCTATTTGTTTTGTACTTTTTTAATGAATGATTATTATTTATCTTATTGATTTCATAACGTTTCTATAATTTATGTTTTCTTGTATATGTATATATATATATGTTTACTTACATTTCTTATTTGTTGGTTTCACATTTTTATGAATATTAACATTTATTATTGGTTTCGTAATTATTCTACATATGCTTACTCTCATTGTTTAACTTCTGATTCACAACTTTGTACTTCTTATCGTTTAATCTTGAATATGAGACCGGCATTCTCAAACATGAGAAAATGCTAAGGAAACTGAACTGTGCATGGACACTTGTGAAGATGTCAGGTGCAGTGCTGATGTGAAGGAAGTTGTGATGATAGTATTCGCACCAGTTTCTCATTTCCCATCATTAGCTTGTGATATAACACAGCATATGTTTACTTCTTTCACATACAGGCAAAGAAAAGGTGCTATTCGGTCAATGAATCCTCACTTGTATCACAGAAAATATGTTGCAGGCAACTTTTGCCTCTTCTTCTCTGTTGGACACAGATAATATGAGATAATATATGTAATGTGTGGTAATAGTTTTACATATGTTTTATATGTGGCAGCTGTTGTACATCTGTCTTATATCTGGCAATAGTTGTACATCTGTCTTATATGTGACAATAGTTGTACATCTGTCTTATATGTGACAATAGTTGTATATCTGTCTTATATGTGACAATAGTTGTATATCTGTCTTATATGTGACAATAGTTGTACATCTGTCTTATATGTGACAATAGTTGTACATCTGTCTTATATGTGACAATAGTTGTATATCTGTCTTATATGTGACAATAGTTGTATATCTGTCTTATATGTGGCAATAGTTGTATATCTGTCTTATATGTGACAATAGTTGTACATCTGTCTTATATGTGACAATAGTTGTACATCTGTCTTATATGTGACAATAGTTGTATATCTGTCTTATATGTGACAATAGTTGTACATCTGTCTTATATGTGACAATAGTTGTACATCTGTCTTATATGTGACAATAGTTGTACATCTGTCTTATATGTGACAATAGTTGTACATCTGTCTTATATGTGACAATAGTTGTACATCTGTCTTATATGTGACAATAGTTGTATATCTGTCTTATATGTGACAATAGTTGTATATCTGTCTTATATGTGGCAATAATTGTACATGTGTCTTATATGTGGCAATAGTTGTACATCTGTCTTATATGTGACAATAGTTGTACATCTGTCTTATATGTGACAATAGTTGTATATCTGTCTTATATGTGACAATAGTTGTACATCTGTCTTATATGTGGCAATAATTGTACATGTGTCTTATATGTGGCAATAATTGTACGTGTGTCTTATATGTGGCAAAGATTGTACATCCGTCTTATGTGTGACAATAATTGTAGAGTTGTCTTATATGTGGCAATAATTGTACATCTGTCTTCTGTGTGGCAATAGTTGTATGTCTGTTTTATATGCGGCCAGCAGATATGTTTTACAACAGTGAGACCATAAGTCTAGACTGTGGTTACTGTGGCATGCTGGATATTTGCAAACTACAATGAATGAGAATTTCTATTTGGTAACATGATATGATCTTCAGGTAACTGAGGTGAAGAGTTCAGACAAGAAAGGTGGGAAAACACCTGTAGTTTCAAAATCTACAGTTAAGCAAGACTTTGTGGATCCCTTAAGCATTGCAGATCCGCTGAGTAGGAGTGTCACCGTGGATTTTGAAGGTTCTGATCCCTTGTCATTGATGCTGAAGACTGAGCCCAGTTCAGTGGTCACTGGTAAATCTAGTCGGTCAGACAGTGTGAAGGTATGTATACTGTTATACTGGTTTTAGTCTCATTTCATCACCATCATACATGTTCTCAGCTTTCCAGGTCTAGACATTAGCTTTGTTTATTGTGTGGTTCACCTTCTAGATCAGTGATTCTTAAACTTTTTTCACTTGTGGCCTATTTGGATCATACATAATTTTTCCTACCCGTCATTTTGTTATAAAAGCCACAGGCACTAAGAGTATGTAGGGGTCTCCATGGTGAAGTGGTTAAGCCGCCTACCTGATGCTCCAAAGTTTCAATTCACTTCTGGACTCCATCGTTCGGTTCATGAGTGCAGTGTTTTCAGAGACTTCTGGGGGTCGTTGCTGGAGCTACGTAGGTTGTGCTTTGTGCGACGCTTTTGGCAGACCACTCTGCGGAATGAGGCAGAGCCATATGGGATAAAACCTGGTACAATGAAGTCGAACATCTCATCTTTAAACCCCCTTTCCACACAAAAAAGCATGTATAATATTTACATAAACAACAAAGAGCATGTATAATAATTACACAAACAGCAAAGAGCATGTATAATAATTACACAAACAACAAATTTTACAAATATGTCTGCAACTCCTAATTATTTCCACATAACAAGCGCTTCCTCTTTCCCCGCAATAGGGTAGCAGCACCTACTTTGAGAAGCCCTGGTCTAGACAGCAGTTTAAAAAGTAGCTGAAATGGGGGTTGGGGGGGGGGGGAAGGGAAGTTTTTTTTTGAGGTGGTGGTGACTTGACTTATATAGGTATGGTGTCGGACTCTGACTTGAAAAGTACTGGCGTATATTCATTTGGAGAACCCGTTTTAACCCTCCCCCACCCCCATAACCAAAAAAAAAAGACCCCCTAGGACGGTATAAACATCAAAACTGAGAAAACCTAAACAGAAAAGAATATACTGTATACTTGAAGAGGATCTATTGTTACTGGAAATGCTATAATGGTTAACCTACATTGAGTGTTGATGGTTCAGTCATGATATACCCACAACCCATGGTTCAGTCATGATATACCCACAACCCATGGTTCAGTCACGATATACCCACAACCCATGGTTCAATCATGATATACCCACAACCCCTGGTTCAGTCATGATATACCCACAACCCCTGGTTCAGTCATGATATACCCACAACCCATGGTTCATTCATGATATACCCACAACCCATGGTTCAGTCATGATATACCCACAACCCATGGTTCAGTCATGATATACCCACAACCCATGGCTCAGTCATGATCTACCCACAACCCATGGTTCAGTCATGATATACCCACCACCCATGGTTCAATCATGATATACCACCACCCATGGTTCAGTCATGATATACCCACAACCCATGGTTCAGTCATGATATACCACCACCCATGGTTCAGTCATGATATACCACCACCCATGGTTCAATTATGATATACCACCACCCATGGTTCAGTCATGATATCCTCACAACATATGATTAGATCATGATTGATTTCCATTTCCCTTGAATATGGGCAAATATCTAACATTGAGTTATGTTGCCCTGTTATGTCAACCCTGTGGCTAGGTAATCAGGTTGAGAGAGAGAGAGAGAGAGAGAGAGAGAGAGAGAGAGAGAGAGAGAGAGAGAGAGAGAGAGAGAGAGAGTATTGTGTGTGGGTGGATGAGATAGGGGAAAATATTAAGATAAATTGGCATTTTTATTCTGAGATTATTGCAAGAGAAATGTTTCTTGACAATCTAGAGATCTTAATTTGACAGAAAATTGATGATTCTGGATTGAGTGACACATTTGAGCCATGGGTTTCAAAAAAAGCTGGCATACTGGCCAAGTACACAACATCAGAGAAGCTGTCTATCACTACCAGTTTTCTTTCAGCTTCTGATCAGGAACGAGGTAAATATATTTATTGTTCCTTTTTCAGTTTCTTCATGTTAATTTTTAAGCAATTACAAGTTAATGTCTACATTCACATAGTCAGCCTAAAATTCAATTTTGCTTGAAATAAATTACCATATCTGCAATGTTGTCTCTTGTATAAACTTTACTGCAATTTTCTAGTTCACTCAGTTTTCTGTCAAGTTTGGCTTCCACTGTTGTTTCTCTAAGCCAGAAGATTTATCCTGATGTGTCATATTCAGAGCAGTCTTGGATTATGTGATATGCTGTCTTTGCTTTATTGACTACACAAAGGCTTTCGATAAAGTGAGACATGTCGACATGATAAGGGTGCTTGAAGATCTGCAAATTGATGGGAAAGACCTTAGACTTGTAAAAAACATATATTGGAAACAACAAGCTACCAACAGAATTGATAACAATGTAGGTCAATATCAGCCTATTAAAAGAGGTGTGAGGCAGGGATGTGTAATGTCTCCAGATCTTTTTTCCCTGTATTTTCAGAAATATAGAAGATATGGAAGGAATCAACATTGGGGGATGATACATCAATAACATTCACTTCCGGTCGCCAACATAGCGGTTAGGCGTTGACCTGTTAAGGCCTGTGGCGTGTTTATGCTTGCAGCTACGGTTTGCAATCGCATTTTCCTCATGTTGGACTGTAGTACATGGTTCCGTCGCCCTGCTACTGAGTGAGTGCGTGGGCGACACTGTGAGCTGTGAAATTCGCGGGGAATGCTTTTACATCTGTCCTGTACAGTGACCTGCATGTTCGGAACAATGGCTACCGGCTGTTGCTGAATAGACTGATTTGCCTTTTCGGTTCACGAGTGCATTTTTCAGGAGACTCCCGGGAGTCGGCGCTGAAGCTGCGGAGTTCGTGCTTTATGCGACACTTTCGGCAGGGGTGCCCTGCGGTAAAAGACCGAGCCATGTGAGAAAACCCGGGTCAATGAGGTCTTTCTGGTGACTGCCGAGTCCATCGACGATGAACTGTGGTTTTCGTGGATTAATTTTGGCTGTTGGCATTATGGCAGCAGTATTATGCACAGTGTACCTGTGCGGGCTGTTGGATTGCCGAGACTCCTGCCTATTCTACTTTTCACATTGGACAGTGGGGAGCATTTTGTGTGATATTCACTGGCACAGGAACAGAGCATAATTTGGACGACCCGTTGCCGTCGACTAACTAACTAACTAGTTAGTTAGTTAGTTAGTCGACAGATCATCCTCATTGCACATCGAACCATTCAGTCCATAAGTGCTCGGATCCCCTCCTCAGCAAATCCCGCAGCGTGTAGCGGCTAACGACGCCAGTTCTGTGTTGGTTTATCAATCTTCCTTGGCTTCCTGCGTAGTGTTCTTGTTTGGCCACCCCTCTTTTAATTTGCTGCTCTCGCAGTCTGGCCATTGTTGCAGATTCACAGTCATCATTTGGTTCTCGCAAAAGTCTTACTTCTCGTAGAGCATTCAGAATGTCAGCCTGGTCCATGGCGCGTCCGCCCTCCACAGTAGCCTCACCTGCGAGCTTGTCAGCCCGCTCATTTCCTTGTACTCCCGCATGCCCTGGCACGAAGATGAAACTAATCTTTGCCAGGCGAGACCGCTCCAGAGGCAGCAACCATTCTCTTCGGATCGACCTCTTCTCTATCCTCTTGATCATGTTCATTGAGTCGCTAAGGAAACAAGCCCTAGTGAATGTCTGTGTCTCGAGCCATGTTATTGCTTTACTTACTGCCATGACTTCCATGGTCAGGCTACTTGTGGTTTCAGTGAAAGCACCAGAGTCCTCCTTCACAATTCTCCCTCCGGCCCGAGCTGTAAAGGCCCATGAGCTTCTCACATGTCGGACGACCGACCCATCTGTGTAGATGACCGCGTCACGTCTAGCGAATTCTCGAAAATCAACGCTTTGTACTTCAGCCTCCACAGCAGCCGGATTTTCTTGTCTGCATTTTCCTATCTAGTTGGATGCAAACTGAAAAGGATGTGCAGACGTCTGTTGGCACTTGCACCCACTCCTCGCCAGGTTCTAAGTCCTCAAGTGAACACACCTGTTGAAGAATGTCTTCGGCTTGACCCATCCACGACCGTCCTCTTTTTAACCTGCTGCCCTTCACCTTTCTAATTTCACTATGCAGTGGATGTTGTGTGTTTGCGTTAACTCTGAGGTAGGCGCGTGCCCTGCAAAACTTGTATTCTCTCTTCAATGGTTGGAAAATCAAGAAGGTAGCGCATCGCCCTGCATGCCTGTATCTCTTGTACATCAAGAATAATGCGCATAGCTTCATTCTGTATCCTTTCCATCCTTTCTATCTGCTTATGGCTGAGAGTCAGGATTGCCATTGCATACTCCAAAACAGACATGACCAGCCCCTCGTACAGAAGACATAGATGGCGCTGCTCACAGTTTGCTGCCGCCATCACCCGCATCGCAGCCAAACCCCGCTTGGCCTTTGTTATCACCTGGTCTATGTGCACATTATAAGCAAGGCTTTCGATCAAACCGTATCCCTAGGTAATTCATTGCCTGCGTTCTTTCCACCATCTCTGAACACAGCATTACAGTTGGTGTTGAAGTGTTGACAATGTGATTATTCAACGAGAACCAAGTCACTGTTGCCTTTGTTGGGTTGACCATTGCCCCAGCTTCATCACACCAAGTATTTATGCGATTGAGTTCGGTTTGTAGTTCCACAGCAACCTGCTCTCTATCCTTACCCTGACGATACACTAAACATCATCGGCTATGACAATGTCCTGCCAGGTCCAGTGATCTGCTCACTGGTGATTCTCACTGTGTAGGCGTTGAACAGTACCGGAGATAAAGGTGATCCCTGTGGTAGGCCAGGATATATTGTTGTTGGTTCCGAAGTTAACTAACTAACTAACATCAATAACATTAGATATGCAGATGATACAGTCTTGATTGCAGACAATGTACAGGACCTGCAAAATTTAGTAGATGCGGTTGTTGCACACAGTGAACAACTAGGGTTAGAACTGAATATTAAGAAGACACAGATTATGGTCGTCACTGGGAAGAAGGAAATACCACAACGTGATATACAAGTAAATGGGCATATTCTTAAGCAAGTGAATCGATACATTTATCTCGGAACAGTCCTAACATCTGATGGGAGATGCCTTGAAGAGATTAGAACAAGAATTGCCATTGCGAAGGTAGCCTTTTGCAAGATGAAAAACATACTGACTAATAAAAAGATATCAATTGAAACGAGAAAAAGTGTTTTGAAGTACTACATAGAACCTATACTTTTGTATGGATGTGAAGCTGAAAAACTGCTGATGGCTGTGGAATTGTGGTTTCTGAGGAAATTGCAAAGAATACCATGAACAGACAGAAAAACCAATGAACTTCAAGAAACAAATGAAGATCGTAAACTGATTAGAAACATTAGACATAGACAGTCAAAATTTTTTGGTCATGTTATGAGAAAATGTGGGTTTGTAGAAGGAAAGGGTACAGTAAATGCTGTGTATATGCTGCGAACAGTTATTGAACATGCTATAGAAGTAAACAAGGATATACACCTTTGTTTTATTGACTACACAAAGGCTTTTGATAGAGTTAGACATGTCAACATGGTGGATATGCTTGCAGATCTACAAATTGATGGGAAAGACATTAGACTTATAAAAAACATATATTGGAAACAACAAACTGCCCTGGGGTTTTGATAATGAAGTGGGACAATATCAGCCTATTAAGAGAGGTGTTAGGCAGGGATGTGTAATGTCTCCAGATCTTTCTTCCCTATACAGTGAAAATATTTTCAGAAATGTAGAAGATATAAATCGAATTAGCATTGGGGGATGAAACATCAATAACATTAGATATTAATTATGGTCGTCACTAGGAAGAACGAAGTACCACAATGTAATATCCAAGTAAATGGGAATATTCTTCAACAAGTGAATAGGTACAATTATCTCGGAACAATCATAACATCTGATGGGAGATGCCTTGAAGAGATTAGAACAAGAATCGCCATGGCGAAAGTAGCCTTTAGCAAGATGAAAAACATTCTGACCAATAAAAAGATGTCAATTGAAACGAGAAAAAGAGTGTTGAGGGGATACATAGAGCCTGTTCTTTTGTATGGATGTGAAACTTGGACAATGAGCAGTCAAGCTGAAAAACATCTGATGGCTGCAGAAATGTGGTTTCTGAGGAAAATGCAAAGAATACCATGGACAGACAGAAAAACCAATGACCAAGTACTACAGGAGACAAATGAAAATCGTAAATTGATTAGAGAAATTAGACGTAGACAGTCAAAATTTTTTGGACATGTTATGAGAAGAAATGGATTGGAGAACTTAGTGACAACTGGCAAGATGGAAGGGAAGAGACCAAGGGGAAGACCTTGAAGTAAATACGTGGATGGCTTGGCCACTTGGCATGGTCAAGACAGGAACACAGAGCTGATCCATGACTCTGGTGATCGAGTGAGATGGCAGAACATGACTGCCCATGCTTATCGGCATGGCACATGATGGATGGATGGATGGATGTCAGAGGTGCCAATCTCATGTACATATGGCTGATTTGCCAATCTTAAATGTTGTATACATGTGGCTCTGGTGTTGATAGTAACCAGTTTTGAGGTGCAGAATAATGCTTTGTGTCAGTCTTTCTTTTATTTTGGTGTTATATGTGTACCTTCCTTAATTAATCAGCTGTCTCATTTTTGGGCATTCCACAATGAGACATTGTCCACTGTATAGTGAATTTATGCTGGTTGTCTGGTTGAGACAGGAGTGTCTGTTAAGTAAAGGATCCTTTTATACTACTTAAGACGTACAGGGCATATGGTGCTAGACCCATAATTTTATAGAGGTTGGCACTCCCTGGTTATGTGATGAATATAACTAACTTCCCTTTACTTCCCCAAACACTTCCTGGTACCTATTTTAGGCTGAGTTGACCTGGGAGGCCAAATAAATGTTCAAGTCTGCCTAGATGTGAATTCAAATCCATGACCACCAGGCCAATAGTCAAACCTGGCCACTACGCTACTGCAGCTGCCTAGTTTATGCCAATTTTCTAGACCAGAGTGTAATACCACAGGTTGTGAACCATGATTGGTATTCAGTAATTCCTATGTTGCAATCTTGATTGCCTGGATTTCTACATCGTAGTTGTAATAGTATTTTATTGTAGGTACTCTGACCATATCTCTGATATTATTTGGGTATTATGTATACCCTATTCCTTAGGATCTTATTGTATTTTTGCTGATCTGTCTGTACAGGCTAGGACCCAAATGAAAATAGAGACAGGCTATTCTGTGTTGTCGCCTTCTCATCATCATCATCAAGTGCCATGCCAGCTGGCGTAGGCGTTCATGGCGCTCCACAGATCTCGATCCTTGGTTTTCTGGATCAACTCTGCTGATTATATTCCTCCATGCCACCGTCTCAATCCATCCAGCATCATTTCTCTTGGTCTGTCTCTGAATCTCTTCCCCATGATCTTTCCAGTTGTCACGATGTTTTCCAAAGCCTCTCTTCTCATCACATGACCAAAAAAAGCTGTTTGTCTCTTTCTTATTGTTTTATGTAATGTTCTAGTTTCATTAGCTTCTTTCAGGTGGTGCACTCTAGGAAAAAGATTTTTGAGTGTAGCCTTAAACCAATTTTGCACCGCCTCTATTACCCCATTGTCAATTGCAAGCCTCATGACATGCTAAATGTTCTTTCACGGGTCCAAAAAAGTGAAAGTCCAAAGGCACCAAGTCTGGACTGTTTTCTGGATGTTTAAAAACCCCAAAATTCAAAACATGTATATCCCCAGTCTGTGCATTCATATGAGGACTGGCATTGTCATGCAATAACAATTATCTTTTTGAGAGAAGTCTCCAGCATTTTGACCATATCATGCTTCTGTTTTTTCACTAGCATGTCACTGTATCGAGCACAAGTCACAGTTTCATCCCTTTTCTGAAAATGCATCTTTGATATCCCAAAAGATGATCATCATAACTTTCCCAGGGACATTTTGTCAATGTTCCCAATGACATTTTGTCTTCCATTTTGAAATCTTTCTACCCATTCATATTGACTCAAACAACTATCTCTATACTGAACCATCAATTTTCATTGGATTTCACCAAGTTTTGCACCCTCTGACCACAAAAAATGAATAACATCTCATTGTTCTTCCACAATGCAAGTCAATAGTGCGGCAGTTATTTTGTAGTCACTATTGCGCATAAGCAAACTTCTTGATCCTCATTAACCCTACATGGAGTATTGCTCAAGAGCCAGTTTGTGACCTGAAATGAGATTTTGTGTTGTCTGTACTCTTCCATTATCTTATATTAAAATTCTTTGCTGCTTAATGACTTTCCCTTATATCACAGCTTCTCAGTAAACAGACACAATGCAATTGTCCTTCTCAAGGGGAAAGGGAAAGAAGAAGCAGCCTTTCCTCCAAAACAGTGCATCTAGAGCTGCTGTACATTTTGTTTTGTTTATTTTGGTATATTTACATATTATTAATATTCTGAACCAAGACCTAGATGGGAGTGAGGGAATGTGGAGGAGTTTCAAACACTATGTTTTCATAGTAGTTGACAGGTGTGTCATTCTGTCATCTAGACGTTTAGTACTTGTCCACAATGTTTAGAACTCTTTAGAGTATACATTGCTTCTGATCTAACTGGATCTACAATCTTTTCTTTCTGTTGAAGTTGTCATCAAGACGCAGACCCAGGCTCAAGCAAGTACAGTTAGTGACAAGGTGAAGAACAGACTAGAGCAGCTCGATGATTTTGAAGAGGTAACTGCTACCTTGGCCAATTTTAAAAAAAACAACAATAGAATATCTTTAGCTTGCACATTTCTTATGTGGATGTGATGGAAGGGGAAATGACCAAATGAGTTTTTCAAGGATAAGTTTATGGGCAGTCACAACACTAGATTTATGATTGAATGATATTGAATAGCAAACTACCAATCTTAAGATTAAATAGCCCGAGATGGTACGACAACTGCAGTTATTATCAGATTAGAAGTGGAATGTCATGGAAAGTGGAATTTCATATGTAAAGTGGAATAATATGGAAAGTGAAATTGTGGCTGAGCTGGTGAGAGAGAAAGGAAGAGTGAGAAATGTGAAGAGGGAGAAAAAAATAGAGAATGAGAGGGAGTTAGAGAGGAAATGAGAGATTGATGGAGAGAGAATAAGAAGACAAAAGAAAGAAGGTAGGAGAAGAGTAAAAATATAAATCATACAAGTGATGGAAAGAGGGTAAGGTAGGGGAGAGAGGATGAGGACAATTACAGAAGAGTGTTTGGCTGAAAATAAAGAGGCTAGTGTTGAGTTGGTCATATTTTAGCATGCAGTTGTAACTAGGAAAAATATAACAAGCCCTGTTTAAGACTTACTCAAAAAGAGCAAAAATAGAAAGAAGATCAATACTCACACAAAAAACAGAACATATAGCCAACTGCAAAGAAGCAGGTTGAACGAGGCCAAATGTTATTTTTCCATAAATTTTTAACTGAACAGAACTGTTTGCGGTTTCCAGGGATCAGTCAAAGAGATGCTAAACCTCAGCCAGCAGGATTATGTGAAGAGAATAGAGGAGCTGAACCAAGCCTTGATAAATGCATGGGATGCTGATCACAGAGTGAAAGCCTTGAAAATTGCAATTCAGGTAAACTATTTGTGTCTTGGCTGGTCAGTTGTTTATCCAACTATATAAATCTGTCTATTTTTAAACATATTTTGTCTGGTTACATTACTAACTTTTATTAACTTTAGTGTCTTTGCCTTAACATATTTCTTAGTTAGTTAGTTATATAGTCGCGGTTCCAACTTCATGGCAACGGGTCGTCCCCATATTGCTCCGTTCCTGTGCCAGTGAATATCACAACATATTTCTGCTCTTATTAAGCCATGAAGCCATCTGTGGGCCTTCATGGAACATTAATAGAGACACTTGTGATCAAGTTTTGTCACAGCTTCATTATCTTTTTTATTAGAGTGTTATGTCTTTTAATGTGGCCGAAATATTTTACTTGCCTCTTTTTTATTTCATTTCATCAACTCTCTTTTCATTCCCACTTTTTCTAGAACCTCTGTATTTAATTTCTTTGAAATACAACATATTCTAACAGACTATAACCCAGGGCCTAAAGGAAAGAGTGGTACACCAGGGCCTAAGGGCAAGAGAGTGGTATATATAGTCTAACTATTTATTAACCCTTTACAGGGCAGACGCTTGTCCATTTTTTAGCCCTGAACGGGCAAGATTTTTTCAGGTTCGGTAAAATTTCGGGTTGCGTTAGTAAAAACATCACAAATAAGGTGTTAGTCAACCGATTTTAGTTAAATAAACAACACAATGAAGGGAAAAGCATGCAGAATATGTTACTCACGTGATTGTTGTCGGTAATCCAAATATGAACACAAATATTTACGAAATACAGCATATTGTTTGTGATTTTCCATCATCTCTACAGAATTTACAAACACATTTTCAGAATCATAATCACTTTGTTTAAAGTCCGACTCACGACTGCTAATGCAAAGTAACGCTTTTCACTGATATCTATATTAATAGTCAACTTCGTGCCCTTTAATGTCATTTAAATTGAACCTAGCGAAATCTCGGCTATCACTTGAAGAATCGCCGAAATCCATTTTGAAAAGCTAAGTGTAAAAACCCCGAAAACTTTAAAAAAAAGTCCGTAAAAGTCCGTTCAAATTCATAGTAGGTGCTTACAAATGGCGGCCATGTTGTCAAGCTATCGGTGAAAGCGAAAGTAGCCGTTGGAAGGATCGGAAAGCCAAGAGATCGCGTTTTTACAATGCATAATAGTATCAGGCGGTTTGGGACGTTTCGCCCGTTTACGGTATCGGACGTAAATGGCCGTTCCACCCTGTAAAGAGTTAATGTTATCAGTCCAGGGTTTTCTTTATTGGTCTCTTTGTCGCTTGCCTTCTGCTATACTTCAGAGAATTGTTTTTGACCAGAATTTGTGATAAGTTGCATGGCTAAACCAGGCAAGTCATTGATGTTTCTCTACTAACACAAGTGTTAATCTTCCACATCTGTTTATTCTTTTGTTTAGCTAGGATATCTGTTTTATTTTGTGCACACTCAACAGTTGCATAGACACATAGACAGGCACACAGAGAGGTGCACACATTTGCAGACACATACATATGTGCACACATACACACAGTGAACTCCAGGCAGCATAAGATTGTATTGTTACTGTGTTCCTTTAATTTTTCATTAATCACAACAACATGAGGTTTATAAGATGTTGATGATTAGTTCTTATAACATCAAACTAGAACTTGATGGTACATTAGTCCTTATAACCAAAACTAGAACTTTATGGTACATTAGTTCTTATAACATCAAACTAGAACTTGATGATACATTAGTTCTTATAACCAAACCTAGAACTTGATGATACAGGCATGCCCAAAGCAATTCTCTAATGTTTACTGAAACATTTATGATACATGCTCTTATTAGCAGTGATTGGTTGTTGTAAACAGTTCTTAAAATATAACTATTATAATGTCAACTAAGAAAAGTAATCGTAAATATGTTTTAACATATTTATAATTGCTTTTCTTAGTTGTCATTATAATATTTATATTATCACAATTCATTATCCCCACTCTGATTTCTATTATTGAGATTCTTGTAAGATGTGTTTGTGCTTGTTGTTTCTTCACAGGATCTTAACATACTTTTTGATTTCATTTCATATTGTCATATCATGTTGCAGTCTAGATCTTTCTTCTTCATCATGCCAGTTTGTTTTACGACTTTATTCTGTGGTGTTTTCTACCCCAGAAAAATGGTTATTTTAATTATGTTAACCTTGAGTGTAAATTTAATTTATCCTTTGATGATTGATATGCCAGGATTGACACATTTGACCAGATTTTGTCATTCTGCAGTGTTCTAAGCTGCTGGCTGATACCTCTGTCATTCCATTCTACCCCAGCAAGTTTGTTCTGATCACAGATATCCTGGATACGTTTGGTAAAAAACTATTTTTGTATTTTAGTTATTGAGGGAAAATTATTTAGCGCAGTTAGAGGCTTGCCATGTGGTCATGTGTTTGAGTCCACGACAGGGTGAATTTTTTAAAATTGACTTTGAATCCCAGGTGGACTGGTGTGATACTGACCATCACCGACAGAGTTCTGATTGGTCTATAAAAAATGGGTCCAGTACCATATGTCCAGTGTGCCTTCAGGCGTGTAACAGTGTCCTTGACTGGACTATTAGGTATCAACATTTTCAACATTAGTGGTCACATACTGTTTTTGAAAATGGATGACATGAATCAACAAAAATAGAAGTTGCATACAGTTTATTACATAAGTGCCAATAGAATGCAGTTTGATGAAGACTGAATGCAACAGTAAGAAACAAATTTGCAACATAATTTATTGACATATATGATTTGTTTGTTTATTTCTATCTAAATTATGCTTAGTTACCTTTATTTTTGCAACTCATTGCCATTCTTATGAAGGTTCAGGTCTCTGTAGTATTTCTATGGACCCACAGAAAGAGTTGGAAACTGTTGGTGATGGTTATAGTAGCTTTCCTGGCATTTGGGCATGTATTTGAAGAGAATATGGTTGATTGAAGAGTAGTCTGTTTTGTTCTGCTGAGGTCATTGATGTTCTGAAACAATTCCTCTAGCATCAGTATTTGCTACGGTGCTACCTTTTTTTTTTTGTCATTACCTTTTCTATCACATTTTAGCGATCCACCTTTTGTAGTCAGTTTGCTGTGACCTCTCTCATGTTATTTTTATCTCATGTAGGTCAGCATGGCCAAATGGATAAGAATGTATGTTCTTAAGCATCCGGTGTGCTGATGCCGAAGTAAGGGGTTCAACCCTTACCCCGGACAGTTGGACTTAAATGTTGACTATTGTCCTTGACTTGGGGATTTAATTACAAGTACCTCTGAAATCAGAGTGGGTTCACCTGATGGCGAGGGACACTGTTAATAGGTAAAGCTAATCCACACACAAAATTCAGTCCAGCACTACTAGAAGTTGTGTGTATGGACTACGCTTGAGTTCAAAGTGAGCGAGCACCAAAAAAGAATCTCATGTGCATCACCCTTGAAATATGTTTCTTGGCATCTGCTTAGGTTGTGATGCAGTTGTTGTATGTGTTTACATGTCATCTGTTCTAGTAAGAATATTGAGTCCAGCATCAGTGTCATCATATAGCTGTTGTATGTGTTGTAAATGTCATCTGTTCTAGTAAGAATATTGAGTCCAGCATCAGTGTCATGATATAGCTGTTGTATGTGTCTAAATGTCATCTGTTCTAGTAAGAATCTTGAGTCCAGCATCAGTGTCATCATATAGCTGTTGTATGTGTTGTAAATGTCATCTGTTCTAGTAAGAATATTGAGTCCAGTATCAGTGTCATCATATAGCTGTTGTATGTGTTGTAAATGTCATCTGTTCTAGTAAGAATATTGAGTCCAGCATCAGTGTCATGATATAGCTGTTGATATGTCTAAATGTCATCTGTTCTAGTAGAATATTGAGTCCAGCATCAGTGTCATCATATAGCTGTTGTATGTGTTGTAAAGTCATCTGTTTCTAGTAAGAATATTTGAGTCCAGTATCAGTGTCATCATATAGCTGTTGTTATGTTTTAAATGTCATCTGTTCTAGTAAGATATTGAGTCCAGTATCAGTGTCATCATATACTGTTATGTGTTGTAAATGTCATCTGTTCTAGTAAGAATTGAGTCCAGCATCAGTGTCATCATATAGCTGTGTATGTGTTTACATGTCATCTGTTCTAGTAAGATATTGAGTCCAGCATCTGTCATGATGAGTTTGTTGTATGTGTTGTAAATGTCATCTGTTCTAGTAAGAATATTGAGTCCAGTATCAGTGTCATCATACAGCTGTTGTATGTGTGTAAATGTCATCTGTTCTAGTAAGAATATTGAGTCCAGCATCAGTGTCATCATATAGCTGTTGTATGTGTTTACATGTCATCTGTTCTAGAAGAATATTGAGTCCAGCATCAGTGTCATGATGTAGCTGTTGTATGTGTTGTAAATGTCATCTGTTCTAGTAAGATTTTGAGTCCAGTATCAGTGTCATCATATGCTGTTGTATGTGTTGTAAATGTCATCTGTTCTAGTAAGAATATTGAGTCCAGCATCAGTGTCATGATGTAGCTGTTGTATGTGTTGTAAATGTCATCTGTTCTAGTAAGAATCTTGAGTCCAGCATCAGTGTCATCATATAGCTGTTGTATGTGTTGTAAATGTCATCTGTTCTAGTAAGAATATTGAGTCCAGATCAGTGTCATCATATAGCTGTTGTATGTGTTGTAAATGTCATCTGTTCTAGTAAGAATATTGAGTCCAGCATCAGTGTCATCATATAGCTGTCCCAGCCTCTTTCTTGACATTCCAGAAAGGCTTCACTTGTGACCTTTGTGATGTCTGTGATGGTAATTAGTGCATAACTGTGATCACTTCCTTCATCCTCCAAGACTTTGATGGCGGTGTTTTCTGCTATTTCTACCAACACACGCCAAGTCAGGATGACAGATTGTATCGTGTTCTCTATGGAAGAGTCATCATCGTTATCATCTTCCACTGTTGCCAACAGGCTTCATGGGGAGGAGTAGTTGCTGTTCCAGCATCCGATGGATGGCACTCTTTGATGTAAAATCATTTTCTTCTTGGGTGTCCTCTTGCTTTCTATCAAATCTTCTTTGGTATAGTGTCAGCGTTGGTAACTGATGATGTTGCATTCTAACCAGGTGGCTGAACCACTTGATCTTCTGCCTTTCAATATATGTGGCACAAGGTGAGGTCTCACTGTCATTTCTTACTCGTAAGCGTGATTTGGATAATGTTCAAGTTTTACATTGATACATTGGTGGCATAGGTTTGGAATGACTATACTATTTATTATCTGTAATTTTGCCGAAATATATTTGGGTGTTTCATTATCAATGTCAGTTGATATATAAGTGCACTTGCTTTTTGACATCTGAATTTGATTTCTCGGTCTATTCTGCCCTCCTCCTATAGAAGAGTGTTCGTGGAAATGTCAGATTCTGGAGTAGTAGTTGGTGTTATCACATATACATTTAGCGTGAGAAATAAATTCACATACAGTGGTACCTCGGGTTACAAACTTAATTCGTTCCAGAACTCGGTTCGTAACCCGAAACGTTCAAATCAATTAAATAAAGACAATCCGTTTCAAGATGAAAGAATCATTCTTTTTTATTATCATCCGGTCGTTTACCTAACAAAATGCAAAGAATACGTGTACTTCACGTTTTAAATCAAGAGAAAGAAAAAAACCAAATGAAATAAATGTAAAATAAAAAGAGATTTAGTCTATCTTTATTACCAAGAAAACGATCATGGGAAATTTGTCACTTTCTTTGTTATTCTGAATCATTAGTTTCAGGAATATCTTGTCACTGTTTTTTGGCAGCCGACTGGGAATCTTTCTGCACCAAGAAACTATCAAGGGAAATTTGTCGCTTCCTTTGCTGGAGAATCTTTCTGAAGTGGGCCATCATGTTATCACTCATCACATATATAGGGGCATAGGGCTTGTTAGCAACAAGTTTGTTTTGATGATGGTTCACAATAACGTCTTCGACGTCTGCCCACTTTCTGCAAATTTCTTTAATCCTGGCAGTTGATACAGTCACTGACTCCTCATCATCGGATGACTGCTCCTCCTTTAATGTCTTTAGCTGTTCATTCTGAAGATCCTCAAGCTTATCTGGAGTACTGTTTGTACTGTACGCGATTGTTTGTCTCCAACATTACACCTTGCTCTCTCTCGCTTGCCTTCGTTCGTAACCTGAGGCACTGTTCGTTACCCGAGACAAAAAATTTTCGAAGTTGTTCGTAACCTGAGGCGTTCATAAGCCGAGGTACCACTGTATATTGATTCACACTCATTGAAGTGGAGGAACCAAGTAGAGCTCAGAAAATATACTAGACAACATATTCATTGAAAGCTATAGTGTAGCTACACTGGGATTTGAACCTTCTATCTTCAAGTGACGATAGCACTTTGCTGAAGTAACAAGTGTACTTTGACACGTGGCCAACTTGATACCCATAAAAAGGTGCCTTCATTAGCCAGGTGTATCATCCGCCTGAATCCACAACTATGGAATGTGGCCAGAATTCATATACAGCCATTGAAATACCACCACAGGTGTCAAAAATGAATATTAACCAATTATAAATTTAAAAAAATACAACCGACTGTTGTGCTGGGTCTATTTTATTATGGATGTTTAGAGAGGAGACATGATTAGTTGGTTCCATTGTGTTTATCTAGGCATCATATTTGGCCTAAGGTTGAATCCTCCTGTGTGTAACAGCAAATGTGACCACAAGCCATCTTGCAACTTGTAGAAAAATAGAACATCTATGGTGGGTGTGTCCCAGGTTGTTAATTTGTTTCAATAGGATCATTGTTCTTCCAACAGTACTACATGTACTTGGTGCTCATAGCGCACCTTTACAAGCTCAGCTATTTTGTTTTACTGCTTCATTTGACTGTAAGATGTGGATGTTCATCTTTGCTAATTTGCTCCATGGAATGGAGGAAATGTGTTTCTCTGTCACTGCTGTCCTGGGGTTTCTGTTTCTATATCACAACTGGACAGTTGGCCTGGTTACTTTTCCCATGTTTTATGAAGAGGATCACTAGGCATGAGGGTTTACGTGGAGTCTACAGAGATGCATTCCCTTCTACAGATGCTCATGCTACAAGCTTTTAATTCTGTTGCTGAGTGTTTACATTGACTTCCTCACATCCTTCAAGCCATGGCAGTGCAAAGGCTAGCATCTTGTCTGTCAGCCCAGTGGTTGTGTGTTCAAATTGTGCACACCTTGTATATTATGATGGATACTCAGTCACTCCACAGCAAATTCTGGGAAAATAGGGTCACAACTTAAATGTATTTTCATGGACACATTTGAACAGGAGAAGCCATATCCTGGGGCAAATAGTAACTTCCAAAGTGATCTCTTTGGGTGTATTTCATGAACATCCATTCTTGTATCTTGTTTGTCATTGCCATACTCTGTATGGACACCTGATATATGTTTAAAATATTTGTTAAAATTTAAAAAAATTATGGTATTATGAGTGGTTGCCACTTAATATATATCATCTACTTTTTGTTTTAGGTCGTCTGGTTTATGATCGTCTGCTTGATAAAGCTCAGACATCTATGCCAGGATCGAGATCTCATCGGTTGTCAGGTAATATTTACTGTGCATCGGTTGTTAATTTATTTTTGTAATAACTGATGTATTGCTATTGCTTTATGTTCTGTACACATAGAATATTGTTTGAGACAAACTTCAAAATGCATGTTTTATTCATGTTTGTAACACTCATTGTTATTCAAATGAGAATTCTCGAGGAGACAAAAGTTAGCCAATCATACTACCCTTTGTGGGCTGTCTGGACACAGAAAATACAGACCTAGAGTCACATCCCCAGTTTACATTAATGACATGTAAACATGTTTACTTTATGTCAAATATTGAATGTTGCAAATGGTATAGAAGTAGAGAAAACAATACAAGAACAGTTTGTGTAGCAAATTCTGAAAACTTCTGTACCAGGTTTCTTTAACTCGTCTGCTAACACAGAATAGAAAAAGACCTGCTACTTTTTGTAGGTGACTTTACAAAACAACCTTGTATACCGGCATGGTTTCATTTAGCTGGCACACATGAGTGTGTGACAAACGTTATATATCTTTATTTGTAGTTCTGGAATATCTTTTACAAACAATTTCAGCCATGCTTGGTTGTCAATCCTCTGGAAGACTGTGAGTTTAACAGTTAAGTCTGGTGCATTTACATGCAGCTCATCTGGGCCCTCAAGGGCCCGGGTTCTATTCCTTGGTAAAAGTGGATGTTTCTCTTTTGGGGAAAAAAAGAAAACCCTAACCTGCACAGTTTATGGCCACTGCACTAACCAGGCGACCTTAATTCCCCAGGCTCAAGCCCCCCTTGTTCTACACGACAAGGTACTATAGGCAGTGTATGACAGTAGATGACAATGGAGGCTTTTCTCCTGACCTGGTACTGAAGTACCATCTCCATAAGGACTGTCACAGAGCTCTCCTTCTCCTCTCCAAGCTCAGAAGCCAGCAGGGTGTGCGAGACTGGTACAGGAAGTTCATTTCCACAGAGATGTGGTGATCCTGAAACAGTATCCACATTGGGAGCCCAGTCTCTGGATATGCCCCAGCACACACAGTTGTCCCAAGGTCTTGGCCAGTGTGAGATCTGATTCTGGTCTTGTGACTTCAGTCATACAGAATCTATGCAGTTGTTTATGTAGTTATTATGTGTGGATGTTCATGTCTAGTTGTTTATGTATAGTTATTTGTGTGTAGTTTATGCTTAGTTGTTTGTGTACATGTGTGTATATTTAGTTGTTTATGCATAGTTGTTTGTGTACATGTGTGTATATATAGTTGTTTATGTACAGTTGTTTATATAGGGCTCAAGACTCCTCTGTCCTACACAGCCAGGTACTATAGACAGTAATGACAGGTGACTGGAAAGGGGGGGGGGTTGTAAATTGGGGTTCTGACCTATTTGTCACAAGGAATGTCAGTGTATATATTATTTTGCTAAAATGTCTGTCACCTTCATAAGACACAAAATACATGCATGTAAAAATACCATTAAACACACCAATCACACAGATTGCGGCTTATTCAACTTGAGTGTTTTGTTTCTACTCAGAGAAGAAACAGCCACTAGATGTATGGATTTGTATTCTGTCTTTTGTGACTGATGAAGATAAGAATGTCATGGAAACATTGAAATTGTTTATTTCTTTGTGAATGTGTAAGAACATTTTCTGGAATTATATAATGGAACACGTCAGTTTTCATTGTCAATGTTTGATAGTCAGTGGATATAGTTGTTAATGCAAAGTTGCCAGGTGATCTACTGTGCTAAGTTATATGCTTTTAGTTTCCCAGTTAATTAGACCATTGTATGTTGTCTGTTTTAGTTTCCCAGTTAATTAGACCATTGTATGTTGTCTGTACATAAGTACACAGTAGAGGTATGCAAGATTTGTGTGTATATTTTCTATGACTTTACCTATTTTCATCCAGTTTCTTTTTCTATCTGTTGAGTCTATTAGTATTGTTATTTACTTTTGGTGAGAGTATTTCAGTAAAGCGTTGTTGGTCATTCTTTCCTTCTCCATTCTTTTATGATGTTTCTGAAAATTTGTTTGACAGGGAATGTATAAATGTAATGCTTATTGTTTACAAATATTGTAAACAAGTCTTTTATTACTGAATCATTTTTCCCCAGCCAACTTCACGTCTGATGAAGTACCGGAGGCTGCAAAAGAAACATGCAGAAATTGGTTCTTCAAAATTGCATCTATCAGAGAACTGATCCCCAGATTTTATGTGGAAGCTGCTTTGCTCAAGTCATACAACTTTCTTAATACAGGGTAACTTCTTCTGTTTGCAATATGTGTCAAGAGTGTCTAAAAATTTCTATCAGTGCTAAAGTTATTGCATAATACAAATAATGTTTTTTTTTAAACAATAAATTAAAAATGACAGAGATTTGTGACATTTAAAAAAAAAAGTTAGTTGCTTGTCCTTTAAGGATGTTGCTATTAACCCCAGCATTTATTGGCTGTTTGAGATTTCTAGAAAATTTTAGTTCACAAGTTTGCCATTGCTCTCTGAATGACTGGTGTTTCCTACCATGGAAATTAATGCAAAGCTGTCTTTTTTCAAATTGGTCATGGCCGACTTTGAACCCTCGACTCGGTATGACGGGGATTGTGAAACTGTGAATCTCACTATCCCATGAGCCATAGCTGCCAGTTATTTGTGAAAGTATGGAACAATGCACACAGTGAACAACTGGGGTTAGAATTAAATTGTAAGAAGGCACAGATAATGGTCATCACTAGGAAGAGGGAAATACAATGTAATTTACAGGTACATAGAAATATTCTTAAACAACAGAATCGGTATAACCATCTCGGAACAGTCGTAACATCTGATGGGAGGTGCCTTGAAGAGATTAGAATAAGAATGACCATGGTGAAGGTAGTCTTTTGCAAGATGGAAAACATACTGACCAATAAAAAGATGTCACTTGCAATGAGAAAAAGAGTCATTGAAGTGCTACATTTGTCACTGAATGTGCCATTGAAGTGCCACATAGAACCTGTACTTTTGCATGGTTGTGAAGTGTGGACAGTGAGCAAACAGGCTGAAAAACATCTAATGGCTATGGAAATGTGGTTTCTGAGGAAAATGCAAAGAATACCATGGACAAACAGAAAAACCAATGACCAAGTCCTACAAGAAACAAATGAAAACCGTAAACTGATTAGAGACACATTATATGTAGATGGTCACAATTTTTTTGGACGTGTTATAAGAAGAAATAAATTGGAGAACTTGGTGACAACTGCAATATTGAGGGGAAAAGAACAAGGGGAAGGCAGAGAAGTAAATACCTGGATGGTTTGGCCACGTAGTATGGTTGAGACAAGAACAAAAGAACTGATCCACGACTCTGGTGATCGTGTGGGATGGCAAAACATTACAGCCCACACTTATCGGCATGGCACATGATGGGATGGAACAATACTTGATTATTTGAAATGTGAAAATCTTGTGAATGGACTGAAAATGTGTAACATTAAGTTATTAGTTAAAATGTTTATGAAATGATATCAAAGTAGAGTTATCAAATACAATGTCATTTGTAGAATCTTCAATGTTTGTAACGACATATTTTAGCAGGGAGTTTTTACATTTAGTTTAACCATCTTCCACACATTCACTGCTGTCTTCTTCTGGGCCTAGTTATTTAAAACTACAACTTACAGCAAAGGTACCTAAAAAGGAAGGGTATCACATTAAAATGCTGCAGAAAAATGCAAACAAGAAAAAAGAAGCCATGAAGTACTAAACACACTAAATATTGACGATAATTGACCCCATAACAAATTTGCATGGATATTTTTCAGCCATATTAAAATACATTGTTTTCTGTTGTCTCTTAGTGGTAATAATAAAATATATGGTCCCTGGAAATTGTGATGGGATGTTGTAGAAGACGATGATCTCAAGACACCACAGAGAATCTTCATATTTCACTAAGAGAAGCACAATGATTTTATCTGGCCTAGGATACATTCTGACCGTCTGTAATATAGACAGTATTGTAGACAGAATATGTTACAGGATGATGATGGTGGTTTCAGCAGATTTTGAGATGTGACTATCATCATCAAGGGTTGGTCATGAAATTTCTTGGTCATTCCATTCCATAGTTGTCTCTTTGTTCCACTGCCATTTATTCCATAGTTGACTCTTTGTTCCACTGCCTTTAGTTCCATACTTTTCTCTTTCTTCCACTGCTTTTAATTCCATTGTCTCTTTGTTCCTCTGCCTTTAATTCCACATATGTCTGTATTGATGCGACCAGTCAAGTAAATAAAAGTTGCAGTCAACTAATTAAAAGTTGTAGCCAGCAAAATAAAGATTGCAGTCAGCTAAATAAAATTTGTAGTCAACTAAATATTTGTTGTAGTCAACTAAATAAAAGTTGTATGTTTGAAAACAAACAAATTCATTTGATTTATTGAATGTGTTGTAATGACTGTCAACAGAGAATATACAGATGTTCTGCAGAGACTATCGTTCATGACTAGAGGCATTGGGGATCCCCTTGTAGCAGTTTATGCCAGATGTTACCTGTGTCGGGTAAGATGTCAGTAGTTGTCATTTGTCATGTACTAAAGGTCATATTGTTTTTTTTCCCTCTGTTATGTCCCCACCTTGAAGTGGTAGAGCAGCTTATGTGTTCCAGTGACCTCAGGATGTCGGACACGTCAAAGGATAGGGACCAAATGAAGTGAGACACAAAGCTGCTGCCTTGTAGGTAGACTGAGGACATTAAGGCCAGGGAAAACAAACCTGAAAAATTGTTGGTTGAAACTGGATGTTCTGAGCCCCCTAGCTTGATGAAACAGTACAATATAATTCACTTTATGATGTTTTCCTTTCATTTTTTTCCAAACTTCCTTCTAGTAGAGAACATGGGTCAACAAAATACTTCAAGAGGCGTGGACATGATAAAACTAAGCACTCATCTCAGAGTCTGTTTTGTTGTTTACATGTGAGACAAGGATGGAAAGTAGACAAGCCGAAGAATCAACATATGGCAGAAGAGATGTCGTTTCTGAGGAAAATACAAAGAATTACTGAGTGAAATACAAATCATTGGAGTCCTTTGATGAGCAACAAAAACCACAAATTGTCACAGAAATGATATATAAAAAGACTAAATTTTAAAAATAATAACAGGAAAACTCAGAAGTAAGCTATGGTGGTCAGCATGGCTGAATGGATAAGAGGACCCATTCCTGAACATCCAGTGTGCTGATGCAGAGGTAGTGGGTTCAAGCCCTACACCTGTCAATTGGCCTAAAATATTGACTTCTTGTCCTTGACTTGAGGATGTAAATTACAAGTACCTCTGAAGTCGAAGTGGGTTTGCCTGATGGCGAGAGACCTGGTAATAAGGAAAGCTGATCCATACCCAAAAATCAGTGCAGAGAACTAGAAATAGTAGCACATCTATGGACTATATTTGAGTGTAAAGCAAGAAAACAGAAAAAAAGAAGAAGTATATTTCACAAGAACACCATTGCAAACAAAGGACAACGTTGTGGCAACAAATCTTCATCAGCAGATTAAAACACAAACAACAAAGTGCAAAGTTTGAAATGGCAAAAAAAAAATAACTACATTAAGGCATACTAGTATTTGTAAATATGTACAGTGAAGATGAGAAAATGAAATGAAGTGAAATGCAAGGTACTTAACTAGGTGTCCAGACAGTTCATTATAACAAGATAATGTAGATTGTATTATGAGTAGAGTAAATCTGAAAAACTTAATGGTCTCTGGCATACCTCCATGATCGTCAGTATACAGCATACAGTGACAGTGACTTGTGACAAAATGGATAGACACAATTACACCAAACAATGATTAAAACACCAACAAAGTAATTAGTGTTATTTGAAGTGTAATAAATTAAAGATAAATAATACAGCTTTAAAAACATGTTTAGAGTGGCAGATGTGGAAGCTGAATGGATAGCAGTGCTGTCTGCTGGAAGTTTTAACTGGAATGAAGGCCACTCATTGAAAGATTGATTGTGTTTATTAAGAACAAACATTGTATAATTAATACAGTTTGTCACCATGATCAAGGTCATTTGAAGGTCTTTTAATATGATGATTTCTCTAGCGTGTTGTCCTTTGGTTGCAGGCTGGCATAATTGTGGCCCCTAGGTTCAAGAACCATATACCCCAGTGTTTTGAAGACTTCATTAGCACTTTCCACCAGGTAAAGAAATGTTTACATTATTTGTCCTGCCGTGGCCTGGACAGCCAAGCTATATGTTTGTGTATGTGATTGTGTGAGTGTGTCTTGAAGTTTGCCATCTGTACTTTCTTCAGCTTTTGTAGGATAGCCAAATGCAAAAGTAATCTTATAACATACTTTAGAACATATTCTGCTGCTGAGGTATGAAGTTATAGATCTTCATAAACTATATAGAAGTACCAGACTACATGCCACTAAGATGTAGTGAGGCCTGGCATCATAAGGTGAATTGCTTTGCACTGTTCATCAAATCTGTGACTCAGTACATCCAAATTCAAGAAGCACTTTTCGGGTTTGTTCTCCTTAGCCTTTGACTGTTTCCAATCTACCCACAAGGCAGCAGGACTATCTTCTTCTAGTTCCTATTCCTTGATCTGTCCGACATGCTGTGCTACCTTCGGCATGGCTCTTGGGATCATTGGAACACTCAAACCCCTCTATCTCGGTAAAGTGGAGACACGGCAGAAGAGTAGTGAGGTCTTAGACCTATATTTGTAATGAGCAAATGAAGGATTATTTCCCCAGTGTTCCACCAGCAGCCTGTCCATTCCCAGAGACATTTCAGGTACCAGTTTTAAAAAACAAAGGCTACCCCAGCATGTGCTGGTTGGAAACAAATTCTGCTGCTGCTGCTGCTGCTGGATATTAAATGACGGACCACTATATTGGTAGGCCAGTTTTCTAGTAACATGTGAGTAAATCATGGCAGTCTTTTTACAACTACTGTCATGACAGTGAAATGTATGACAATGCGGTCTGTGTAATTCGGTTGAAAGGATTCATTATGCTGCTTCAGTATATGTTTCCTTTTTTTTATATATGTGCCTGATGAGATAGAATGAAATATGCCAGGCAATAAATTGTGCAATATATTGTTTGTGTCTTTGTTGTTTAGATATAAAATGTTGTACATACAAATCCCCTCTGCTGTGTGTCCACCGTGACGAGGTAGAGGGGCTTGTGCGTCCCAATGACCCCAAGAGCTATGCCGACGGTAGCACAGCTACTGGTAGGGCCACCCATGTCGGACAGGTCAAGGGAGAGGGACCAGACGAAGAGACACACAAACCTGCTGCCTTGTAGGTAGACTGGGGACAGTCAAAGGCTAGGGAAAGCACCCCAAATACATGCTTGTCGAAATCGGATGTACTGAGCCACAGGCTTGACAAAGCAGTGCAACGTGAAACCTGCTGCCTTGTAGGTAGACTGGGGACAGTCAAAGGCTAGGGAAAGCATCCCGAATAAATGCTTGTCGAAATCGGATGTACTGAGCCACAGGCTTGACAAAGCAGTGCAACGTAACTTAATTCATGATGTCACAAATCAA
>JACEFZ010012747.1:0-16363 GCA_014155875.1 Cepaea nemoralis
GGGCGTAACGTTTGTCTTACTTGTATTCCCAAAGCTTTGGTCAGAGTCTTTTATTGGAATCTTGTAAGACTATCACACTATAATTATGTGTGACTACCACACTAAATCCTTCTGAAACTAGCACACCAGAATCTTGTGTGACAAAAATAAAGAAATTTCATATCCTTTGCAGGATTTCTATGAAACCACCTCCAACTCCCATTGGCTGTTTGAGATTTACTAAGCTATTTACGTTCAATAGTTTGTCATTATTTTATGAACGAGAAGTCACAGTAGTACACTAATACCTGCTGAGGTTAAATAAAAGTCGCTTAAAAGTCGACAGGGTCGACTTCATCGCACCGGGTTTTATCCCATATGGCTCGGTCTCTTTCCGCAGCGTGGAAAGCGTCTCACAAAGCACGAACTCCGTAGCTTTTAGCGACGACCCACAGGAGTCTCCGAAACATTTAACTCGTAAACCGAAGGGCGCGGCCCGGAATCGAGCCCACAACCTTCGGAGCACGAGTCAAACGGCTTGACCACTTCACCACAGAGACTCCCACAGAGAGAAGTCACATTACCACACTAATACCTGCTGAGGTTATTACAGTGAAATACTTTGCAATTATAATTTTGGAATCTTGTGAAACTATCCGACAGAAATATCGTGAACCTATCCGACTGAAATCTTGTGAAACTGCCACACTAAAATAGTCTGCGATTATTCTGCACAAGGATCTGTGAGCATGGAAAGCTAAAGCCCGTTGAGACCTGTGATGGAACAATTGCAAGCTGTTTTCTTCACACTCATAGTTTGCCGTTAGGTGATCCTGTATAAAAGCTTTGTGGTTCAAATAGCGCACTGAACAGCACTAGTGACTTAATGAGAGGATTGGACATTCAACTGAAATAGACCGGCTAGGTGAATTAGGCTTTCACGGAAACTTTCGTGTCCTACAGTAATTACATATGCAGGTGCTCCACATTTGTCTTCATGTTACTTTAATTGTTGTTAGGTTCTCTGTCTGTCTGTCTGTCTGTCTGTCTGTCTGTCTGTCTGTCTGTCTGTCTGTCTGTCTGTCTCTCTCTCTCTCTCTCTTCCTCTCCCTCTCTTCTCTCTCTCTCCCTCTCTCTCTCTCTCTCTCTCTCTCTCTCTCTCTCTCTCTCTCTCTCTCTCTCTCTCTCTCTCTCTCTCTCTCTCTCTCCATCTATCTCTATCTATGTCTGTCTGCTTGTTTGACTATGCGAACAAACGAAATGTATTTTCAACAAGTCACACATTGGTCACACAGGCCTGTCTTACATTCGGCCCTTCCAATCACTCATATTTCCTACATCAATTATCTATTTTGCATGTTACATTCACATAGAAAATTTAAAAAAAAAACATAGTAAAGTTAATGTAGTGAACTTAAACAATGCATATTACCATGTAATGAGACAGACAGACAGACAGACAGGCAGACAGACAGACAGACAGACACACACACATACACACACACACATACACACACACACACACACACACACACACACACACACACAACACGCACTCATACATGCATACTACATACATAGTATTTACGTTTCTTATCGGGGTTTACGTCATGGTTAGGACATTATGCTGATAATCGCGGTCGAACGTGAAACTTTCATGTCAGTACTCGTTGTTCGCTACGGGGAGAGCTACTGGCCACCGACGCCCCCGTACACTCATCCGTACAACATCTGGTGGTCCACACACATCACCTACCCCTGTACACTCATCAATACAACATCTGGTGGTCCACACACATCACATACCCCAGTACACTCATCCCCACAACATCTGGTGGTCCAGGCACATCACATACCCCCGTACACTCATCCCTACAACATCTGGTGATCCACACACATCACATACCCCAATACACTCATCCCTACAACATCTGGTGGTCCAGGCACATCACATACCCCCGTACACTCATCCCTACAACATCTGGTGATCCACACACATCACATACCCCCATACACTCATCCCTACAACATCTGGTGGTCCAGGCACATCACATACCCCCATACACTCATCCCTACAACATCTGGTGGTCCAGGCACATCACATACCCCCGTACACTCATCCCTAAAACATCTGGTGATCCACACACATCACATACCCCCGTACACTCATCCCTACAACATCTGGTGATCCACACACATCACATACCCCAATACACTCATCCCTACAACATCTGGTGGTCCAGGCACATCACATACCCCCATACACACATCCCTACAACATCTGGTGGTCCAGGCACATCACATACCCCGTACACTCATCCCTAAAACATCTGGTGATCCACACACATCACATACCCCCGTACACTCATCCCTACAACATCTGGTGATCCACACACATCACATACCCACTGCAGTAACACGAGGCAGCCGGCTGATCCAGGTTACTATAGATCATCTTCAGAAGCATCTAAATCTGTATCGAAAGTAAAGATTGTTGCCAGTTGCATGATGGCGATACCAATGAGCGCAAACTTTGGATAGGAAGTTTGGCTCCCCCCCCCCCCCCCCCCCCCCCCAAAAAAAAAAAAAAATACGAATGCAAATAGAAGCGAATGTTTCGACGAGAGGCTTTCTTAACGAATACAAGAAGCGAAAACAAGAATATTTAGCAAAACTGCTGAAATGTCACAATGCACAAATAAGTATTCTGAATAGCTCAACAAAATACAATAAACTAATACCGGAAGTTCGGGAGGTAAAATAAGACAGGAAGGAAGAAGAAGTGTGAAAGACGGAATATTTTGTTGAAAAAGAAAACAAAAGAAATTTGCATATACTTAGGTTGAATACATGTATATGCAAATTTGTTTTGTATCACCCCTATTTATTTCCCGCTTTTCCGAATTTACCTCCTTCCGGCCTGCCTGTTTCATTTCCTGATCTCTAGCTTTACGAGCACAGACTCATTTGACACGCCTCAAATCATGTAAGGTATATGATGTTAGCCGCATATTTTTTAAGACAAATCACCACTTGATGGTCATGTGGTCAATATGACGTCGGCTTAGGACTTTTCCTGGTATACATCTTGACCGGGTCGACCTGAAGGTGCAGGTCGTTTAAAAAATGTATAATTTGCCTTGATGTGGATTTAAACATATGTTTACCTGGCTTGCAGGTAGACAAACTAGCCACTTTCCGCCTGAACAATGGCTGCAGTTAGTTTTATTTCATTGACCCGTTCGGATTAATTATTTGTGAATTGTGGCCGCTTAGCTTTATAGCGAACAATTCTTGTTTCCGTTAATTTGTTTCGTTAAAAAGTAATGGTGGAAACGTTGGCTTTTAGATACTTGTGTCCTTTTGCAACGAGTCAAAGAATGTTGAAGTGCTAAATAGAACCTGTAATTTTGTATGGATGAGAAGCATGGACAATGAGCTGACAAGCTGAAAAACATCTAATGGCAGTGAAAATGTGGTTTTTGATGAAAATGCGAAGAATAGCATCGACAGACAGAAAAACAAATGAGCAAGCCCTAAAAGAAACAAATGAGAACTGTAAACTGATTAGATAAAATAGACGTAGACAGTAAGACTTTTTGGGGCACTGTATGAGTACTAATAAACTGGAGAGCTTGGTGACAACTGGCAAGATTGAGGGGGAAAACAAAGGATCCACATTTTGAGGTGCTGGTTCACTGAGGGTGAGCGGAGGGTCCGGGAGATACTTAACGCTTACAGGGAAACTCGGGCGGACGCTCAAACAGACTACCATTAGTACCATCGTCAGGGACAGACTTCCATAGCAACAGAAGAAAGGGGTGAAGCATGTATAGGACTGTGACACTTGCAACTATGTTGATTTTTTCATACTCATCATCATCCACTTTTGTCGTCAAGCGTCGTGGGGAGAAAGTTGACGTTCCAACACCCGACAACTGGCGCTGGAAAGTGTCATCCCGCGTGTTTGTAAACTGTTCCTGATGTCATCAATCCATTTTCTTTTCGGGCGTCATCTTTCTCTACTGACACTAATACTTTTTTGTTGTAGCACCTGTGCTGGAGGTTGATGGTTATCAGTTATCAATTAGGGTTTCTTCATTGCACTCCGGACAGGTCCATAGGTGCTCAGAACCTCCCCCCCCCCCCCCCCAATATATATATAATATATGCATCAGCGTCCGGTGGCTAATAGTGCCAGTTATGTGTTGGTTGACGAGGCACCTCGTTTTCCCAATGTACCTCTGGCGTCTGGCAGTGCCAATTCTTACTCCCAAGTCTTTCATCCTGGACAGCGATGTGGATTCACTGACGTCAAAGTCCTCTGTTCTCGCCATATCTTTGAGGACGTTAAAAACATCGGCACGATCCATGGGCTGGCCATCTACAGAGGGTGCAGAGCCAGCCAGTTTATCAGCTCGTTCATTTCCCTCGACTCCCGTATGTCCCGGGACGAAGATGAAGGTGACTTTACGGACAACAGACTTCCGCAGCAACTCAGTCCACTGTCTACGTACAGATCCAGCTTCGACCTTCTGAATCATGCTCATTGAATCACTTAGTACACACACGTTGGTATAATGCTGTGATTCTAGCCATATGAAAGCCTGTGTAACTGCCATCACCTCCATCGTCATGCTGCTCGCAGTCATAGAATGGGCACCACTGGATTCTTGAACGGTTCGCCCGCTGAACGGGCTGTAAATGCCCACGCACTTCTCTGCTGCTTTACAACAGATCCATCTGTATAGATGGGCACTTCGGGGAGTGTTCATAGATGAGCGCGTTGACCTCTGCATTGACAGCTGCAGGGTTCTGCTCTCTGCACCGTCTGTCGAGTGTGATAATGCAGGAGAAAGTGCACTTAAAAGCTCTAGGCACCGGCACCCATTCCTTGCCGGGGTTGATACTGGTAAGACTGCAGACCTGTCTGACAACATCTTCCGTCCGACCCATCCATGATCTGCCCCTCTTTAGTCTGTCGCCCTTTTCTCTGAATATAGCGTCATGCAGAAGGTGCTGCTTATCTGCACTTATTTTTAAGTAACCGATGCCTTTGCAAAGTTGACAAGGGCATCGACATCAGCACACCATGAGGAAATTCCATCTAGTTCGTCCTGCATATCATTGGCAACCGCCTGTCTATCTCGACCCTGTCGATACACGAGAATGTCAGCAAATGACGATGAGTCCTACCCCTCCCGTCCAACTGTTGTTCAATGATCGGCACCGTATACACGTTGAATAGCACTGGTGACAGTGGTGAACCCTGCGACAATCCTGGACATATCGTTATCGGCTCAGAAGACCAACTCCCGCATCTTAGCACCACCTTCCTTTGGAGCAGGACTGCAGCTATCCATCGTACAAGGTTAGTGTGCACTTTCAGTCTGAGGAGGGTTTGCATCAAGTGCTCGAAGGATACTCTGTTGAGTTTGATGGTGTTGCATTGTAACGAGGAGGCCTAACCATTTGATCTTTGATGTCATGTTTCATATAAAGCAGGGGATGACTGACTGGTTACTCGTTCTATATTTTAGTAATTCTATACTCTGTGCCACCACATTACAACATCACCTGGGTGTAGAACTAAATCTTATAAGCGATATTTTAACAGATGCAGTGCCGAAGGATACTATTTCGTCAAGTGTAACCTCCTATTTGGACAGACGGACGATATATCGCCATACTAAGATATTTGTTTTGTTTCGTGGTAAATTCGGCAATTTTAATGCCCAGTGAATGGATATTTACATTATAATAAATGTTCATTTGATGTTGCATCACATCTTGTCCGACCAACTTTTTGTTTGTCACTGAATCAGTGAACCTGTCATACATATACTGCATTATGTCACAACTGACTGGTGTAGGCGAGTAAAAAACCGATAGGCTATGTCAAGTTATTTGACGTATGAGGACCCAGTTCAATAACAGGAGAACTTTCTGGAAGATATGATAAGTTTTAGTATGTCAAAATGAAACAGGGTAGTCTTTCCTGAATAAGAATGAGGAGGAGGTGGAGAGAAGAACAAAATAAGGAGGAGTGCTGGAAAAGAAAAAGGAGGGGGAGAGGAGGAAGAAGAAGAAGAAGAAGAAGAAGAAGAAGAAGAAGAAGAAGAAGAAGAAGAAGAAGAAGAAGAAGAAGAAGAAGAAGAAGAAGAAGAAGAAGAAGAAGAAGAAGAAGAAGAAGAAGAAGAAGAAGGACGAGGGAGGGAGGGAGGGAGGGAGGAAGGAAGGAAGGACGGACGGACGGACGGACGGACGGACGGACGGAAGGAAGGAAGGAAGGAAGGAAGGAAGGAAGGAAGGAAGGAAGGAAGGAAGGAAGGAATTAACTTTTACCAATAAGATGCACAAAATAGCAGTTCCTCCAATGAGACAAATAGAAAAAGAAAAAAAAACAATTCAAGTGTCAACAGGAACTAAATGCAAACAAGCGAGAAGCACTCATTTACATTAAAGACAATAGTAATGAATATTCACGCCATTAGGCGTGGAAGTCTGTCGCAGAAATCAATTGATTCTGTGTACTGACACCGGCCGGATAATCTGTGCAGCGTGAACTATTTGATTCAGCTAGTACACATAGTGTAAAAGTCATCACAGACAGGGAGACAGATAAATAAACAAAAAGACAGAGCTATCGAAGGAGAGATGGACTGATAGATGGGCGGATAAAACGAACGGAAATACAGACAGACATACAGAGAAACACACATCAGACAGGCAGATCGAAGAAGAGACGGATTTATGGACGCATGGGAGAGCGGACAGAGAGAACGACATACCTACAGACAGATCTACCTTTGGTGGAGCAGACAGAAAGATATATTAACCGTAGCTGTAGCAAAAGATCAGACAGACAGACAGACAGACAGACAGACAGACATACAGACAGACAGACAGACAGACAGACAGACAGACAGACAGACAGACAGACAGACAGACAGACAGACAGACAGACAGACAGACAGACAGACAGACAGACAGACAGACAGACAGACAGACAGACAGACAGACAGACAGTAGCACAATGCTTAGCACGCTTGCCTTCCTGTCCTGTCCTGTTTGAGGTGGCGATTTCTTACAACTTTACCTGAAATGCATGAAATGCAAACTTTAACTGCAAGCATAATAGACCAAATGCGTTTCACGGTGTTTAAAAGATCGTTTAGTTGTTTATTTAATATATCTTTGACATATACGTGGTAGGTATAAGGACGCTCTAGCGCTTTAACTTCCGGCACGCTGATGACGAGATAGCGGGATCGTTTCTGCATGTGTCAGTTTAGAATTCAAATATGATTTCTCGCTGAGAAAGCAATGGCAAACTAATCAACGTAAACTTGCCTGGATATTCAGCTGGGTGTTTGGGGTTGGTCGTAATGTCCTGCGTAGGACGTGCAATTATTTATTTATTTACACTCAGTACACCTCAGAATGTGATAACAATGGTTGTTTAATTCACTTTTATAGGACGTAGTAGCACAGGCTTTGTGTTATGGAGAGATAACCCCATTTTACAAACTATCGTCTGTCAAGACGGCAAGGTGCCAGTCAGTAGCACAGGAAGTAGCTCTCTGGTACACCTTCACGGCGAGCCACGTTCAGGTGCTGGTAGGAATGACTGGTCCAGCCTCACGCGGCTCTGGGGTCCAACCACGCGTGGCTATGGGGCACGGCTAGTCTTGTGAATTTAATTACAAAGGTGTTTCTAAACAGGAAAGGAGATGACGATGAACTGCATACCCTGTCTCAGAATTATGTGATCTAGTATATGTGAGGTCCTATCTCTTCACGTTCTATGAGTTAACTGTTGCATGTTAAACGAGTCAGGCATTTGAACAAACTTCCGCTGTGTATAAATGTGAACGTCACAGATCAGACTTTAACGTCGTCTTAAGAATAGCTAGGGGACTTCACCATCAGATCGGTGTGCTTCTTTCTCTGCTGTTAGGTTAAATGTCTTGCGATGAATATGGTAGTTTCCTAGTACGTTCCAAATCCACATCGCTGTGAACTACGTCCCTAACAGTTAGCACACTTTTAAGCATCCACATTAAGTGGGTACCCTGCTCTATGTTAATAGGAACCAGGCAAATACTTCACACTCTACAATCGCAGAGAACTCTTCAGCTGCACATTGGTAGCACGCCTATAGAACGTGTAACCGAGCACAAGTCACTGGGTCTTATCATAGATAAAAATCTATCCTTTAATTCCCATGTTCATGCTTTAGTTAAACAAATAGTCAAAAAAGTATACCAACTTGCCTAGATTAAAAATTTCCTCGACTAAAACACAAGAAAGATATTCTATACTTCCCGCATACAAACACATATTTATTATTGCTCCACAATCTGGGATGGATGCTCCAAGTCAATAACAAACCGTCTTTATTCACTCCAGAAAAGGGCAGTGCGTCTAATCAATGGTGATAAGCTTACAGACAATTCTAACCTATATGAACGTCTTCAGTTACTGCCACTCCACAAACGCCTACATTTTAATAAGGCTAAACTATTTCACAAAATCATATTTCAAAATGCCCCAAACTACCTTTGGCCATTGTTTAAATATAACGCAAGACATAGCGAACGACTAAATATACTTCATGTCCCTAAACCTAGGATAGACTTATATAAAACAAGCTTAGCATACTCTGCCACTCAGTTGTGGAATAATCTTCCACAAGAAATCAAAGACACCAGCCAATCATTATACATACAGTCGCAACCTGTTTGAACACTACCTCATAACAGACTATATGCCTCCTTTAAAAAAATAAACAGCAACAAAGACAATAATAATGGTAAATTATCTCGAAAGACAACTAGCCAAAAAACAAAAAAAACATTCCCCATATGTATGGCACGTTACACCCACCTTGGGTATTCATGATGCCCATGTTAAACATTGCCTCAACGAATCATGTATTATTGATTATTTTTCATGCGTTGTAATGCTTATTGTTCTTTTGTTGTCAAAGAATTGCTTCATAAGATATGTTGAATGAAAAAATGTATGAGAGGAAATAGAGAAGAAGGGCAGAATGTCAGACGGGCCTGCGTGCCCAATTCTTAACCCTTTGAAAATAAAGATTTTCGATTTTCTCACTCTCTCTTTCTCTCTCTCTCTCTCTCTCTCTCTCTCTCTCTCTCTCTCTCTCTCTCTCTCTCTCTCTCTCTCTTTCTCTCTCTCTGTCTTTCTCTCTCTCCCGCTTTCTCACCAGTTAACAAAGTATCGTTTGAGACACACCAACAAGATTTTCAAAGGCGGGTATGAGCTACCGTATAAACATAACTTTACATAGAACTAATTAACCCTTTACCTTCGTAGAGGATATACTCCCTGGTTGCTATCATCCATGCACAGCCGGTCTATCAGAACCACACATACTACTTCCCGTGTCTTTTCACATCGCCCGTTATTTATCAAAGCCAGGGTGCTCCTACTAGAATCAACTGTCACCAGGAAAACACAAAAGGACAGCGAATCATATGTTGTAAAGTTACATTCAAGTGTACAGATCTTCGCTGCATGTTATTATTGGATCCTGGGTTTGTTTGAGAGCTCCAGAAATTAACAGGTTTAAACAATGGAACCATCACGGTCAAATTGTGGTAAACACGTCAAAACTAACTGAAAGGTTAGATCATAGATCTTCACAGCTAAGTCTATGTTGAAACGTAATGTTCAAGTTTATAAACCCCAGCGCTGTTGTAATCCTTAGTTCTTTTCTAGAGTTGAGAGTTCCAAATAATAAGAAATTTTAAACAGCGAAATGTAGTGATCATCATAATCTTGTCGAGTCTCCAGATGTTAAGGTTTTGAACAGTGAAAATGTTCTAATCAAGATAATCCTGTCCAGTTTCCAAATGGTTAAGTTCTGAACGAAGAAAATGTTCTAATCAACATTATCCTGCCGAAGTTTCAGATGTTTCACTTTTGAACACGGAAAATTATTTAGTCAAGATAATCCTGTTGAGTGTGCAGGTGTTTCAGCTTTCAACAACGAGGAAACTGTTCTAACTGATACAATCCTGTCGAGTTTCCAGATGTTATAATCTGTGCACAAGGGAAATGCACGATCACGATAATTCTGTAGTCTCCAAAAGCTATAAGCTTAACGCAAGATAAATGAAAGACTTCTATAATCTTGTCATCATAAATGAAGGATTATTATAATCATGCCGTCCCCAAGCATTATTGTTGTTTCTATTTATCTTATATATAAATAAGGATCGTATGTCTGTCTGTATTTCTGTCTGTCTGTATGTCCTTTATGTGTTCGCGAACAGCCCATCCGATTGAGATGAAATTTTCTACACGCCTTCCTTTCATTCCAGAGCTGTCAACTGTGATATTTTTTTAGTGTGAAATCGCCTGCTTACTCAGTATTATTTCATTTTTCATTTTTCATTATAATTTCATATATTTCAGGGGACTTAACTCCGTAAAAGTTATTTCAAGGGGCATAACTTTTCTGTATAACTTATAGTCATTTTGTGGCATCGTTTTCAAAGATTTATAAACTCTGTGTCCATAGTTATGTACCGGCATATGAGTTATAATAAATAATGATACAAACTGTAAGGCATTTTCAAAGTTTTCATAAAAATAATGCACAATGCATAACATTGTAACTCATCTTTATTTGCTTAAGAAGTTACTGTAGTCATGCAGGTGATTAGCAAGCGTTTTCATTAAAAACTAGCTGACCCGGCCCGGCTCCGCCCAGACTCTGGTGGGGAGCATCTCATTTAATTCATATAAGTAGTCATATAAGTTCTCGTTCCCGTTACCGACTATCTGTCTGTCTGTCTGTCTGTCTGTCTATCTGTCTGTCTGTCTGTCTGTCTGTCTGTCTGACCCGGCCCGTCTTCGCCCAGACCCTGATGGGGAGCATCTAATTTAATTCATATAAGTAGTCATATAAGTTCCCGTTCCGACTATCTATCTGTCTGTCTGTCTGACCCGGCCCGGCATCGCCCAACTCCTGGTGGGGAGCATCTAATTTAATTCATATAAGTAGTCATATAAGTTCCCGTTCCCGACTGTCTGTCTGTCTGTCTGTCTGTCTGTCTGTCTGTCTGTCTGTCTGTCTGTCTGTCTGTCTGTCTGTCTATCTATCTATCTATCTATCTATCTGTCTGTTTGTCTGACCCGGCCCAGCCCATGGTGGAGAGCATCTCATTTAAATTATATAAGTAGTCATATAAGATCCCGTTCCCGACTATCTGTCTGACTGTCTGTCTGTCTTGGGTAAATGTAGGAGGGAGGAGGAAGAGGGAGGTGGAGGAGGGAAGAGGAGGGAGGAGGAGGGAGGAGACAGGAGGAGTAGGGAGGAATAGGAGGGAGGAGGAGGAGGGAGGAGTAGGGTGGAGGTGGAGGCGAGGAGGAGGGAGGAGGAAGAGGGAGGAGGAGGGAGAAGGAGGGAGGAGGAGAACGCAGGAGGAGAAGGGAGCAGGAGGAGGAGAGGGAGGAGGAGGGACAGGGAGGAGGAGGGAGGAGGAGAGAGTAGGAGGAGGGAGGAGGCGGAGGGAGAAGGAAGAGGGAGGAGGAAGAGGGAGAAGGAGGAGGGAGAAGGAGGAGAAGGAGGGGGAGGAGGAGGAGGGAAGAGGAGGAGGGGAGGAGGAGGAGGGAGGAGGAGGAATGTGAAGGGAGGAGGAGGGAGGAGGTAGAGGGAGGAGGAGGAGGAGGGAGGCGGAGAGAGGAGGAGGAGGGAGGAGGAGGAAGAGGGAGGAGGAGGAATGTGAAGGGAAGAGGGGGGAGGAGGTAGAGGGAGGAGGAGGGAGGAGGAGGAGGTAGAGGGAGGAGGAGGGAGGAGGAGGAGGGAGGAGGCGGAGAGGGAGGAGGAGGAAGGAGGAGGGGGAGGAGTGAGGAGGAGGGAGGAAGAAGGAGGAGGAGGGAGGAGGAGTGATGAGGAGGAGGGAGGAGGAGGATGGAGGAGGACAGAGGAGGAGGAGGGAGGAGGAGGGATGAGGAGGAGGGAGGCGGAGGAAGAGGGAGGAGGAGGAATGTGAAGGGAGGAGGAGGGAGGAGGTAGAGGGAGGAGGAGGAGGGAGGAGGAGGAGTGAGAAGGAGGAGAGGGAGGAGGAGGGGGAGGAGGGGAGGAGGGAGGAGGAGGAGGGAGGAAGAAGGAGGAGGAGGGAGAAGGAGGGATGAGGAGGAGGAGGGAGGAGGAGGAAGAGGGAGGAGGAGGAATGTGAAGGGAGGAGGAGGTAGAGGGAGGAGGAAGAGGAGGAGAAGGGAGGAGGAGGGATGAGGAGGAGGGATTAGGGGGAGGAGGAGGAATGTGAAGGGAGGAGGAAGGAGGAGGTAGAGGGAGGAGGAGGAGGGAGGAGGAGGAGTGAGGAGGAGGAGAGGGAGGAGGAGTGAGGAGGAGGAGTGGGAGGAGGAGGAAGGAGGAGGGGGAGGAGGGAGGAGGAGGAGGAGGGAGGAAGAAGGAGGAGGAGGGAGAAGGAGGGATGAGGAGGAGGAGGGAGGAGGAGGAAGAGGGAGGAGGAGGAATGTGAAGGGAGGAGGAGGGATAGGGAGGAGGGGGAGGGGAAGAGGAAGAGGGTAGGAGGAAGAGTCGAGAGGAGGAGGAAGGAGGTAGAGGGAGGAGGAGGAGGGAGGAAAAGGGAGGAGGGAGGAGGAGAGAGGAGGAGGAGATAGGAGGTAGGAGGAGGAAGAGGGAGGAGGAGGGAGGAGAAGGAAGGAGGAGGAAGAAGGAGGAGGAAGAGGGAGGAGGATGGAGGAGGGAGAGGGAGGGAGAGGGAGGAGTAGGAAGGAGGAGGAAGAGGAAGGAGGAGAAAGAGGGAGGAGGAGGAAGAGGGAGGAGGAGGATGGAGGAGGGAGATGGAGGAGGGGAAGAGGAAGAGGGTAGGAGGAGGAGGGGAGAGGAGGAGAAGAAGGGAGAAGGAGGGAGGAGGAGAAGGAGGAGGAGGGAGGAGGGGAGAGGAGGAGGGAGGAGGCAGAGGGAGAAGAAGGAAGGAGGAGGAGGAAGGAGGGAGAGGAAGGAGGGAGAATGAGGAGGGGAGGAAGGAAAGGGAGGTGGAAGAGGAGGAGGAGGGAGGAGGAAAGAGGTAGGGGGAGGAGGAGGTAGAGGGAGGAGGAGGAGGAAGAGGAGGAGAAGGGAGGAGGAGGGTGGAGGGAGGAGGAGGAGGTAGAGGGAGGAGGAGGTAGGAGGAGGAAGAGGGAGAAGAAGGGAGAAGGAGGAGGGAGGATGATGAGGGAGAAGGAGGCAGGAGGAGGAGGGAGGCAGGAGGAGCAGGAGGGATGAGGAGGGAGAGGGAGGAGGAGGGAAGATGAGGGAGGAGGGGGAGGAGGCGGAGGGAGTAGGAGGGAGGAGGATGGAGGAGGAGGGGAGAGGAAGAGGGAGAAGGAAGAGGGAGAAGGAGGAGGGAGGAGGGAGAGGGATGAGAGGGAGGAGGAAGAGGAGAAGGGTGGAGGGAGGAGGTAGAGGGAGGAGAAGAGAGGAGGAGAGAGTTCGCCATTCCGAATTCATACTCGTCTAGTTCTTCCCTTCTACACGACTGTAGATAACTTCCTTACACATAAAAAGATGAATTCTTATTGATATTGCCGTGGCATGGAGGAATATCAGCAGCAGAGTTGATCCAAAAAACCAAAGACTGAGATCTACGGAGAGCCATGAACGCCTACGCCAGCCGGCACGGCACTTGATGATGATGATTGCCGTGTGACGATTCTGTGTAGTCACGTCATTTTCTTCCCTTTCCCTAGCGTTTTGGTTCGGGGATTCTTTCATCATCATCATCATATATTTACGTACGTATTTTGGGAGGGGGAGGAGGGAGGAGGAGGAAGAAGAAAAAAAAACTATGACAGTTGACAGCTCTGGAATGAAAGGAAGGCGTGTAGAAAATTTCATCTCAATCGGATGGGCCGTTCGCGAACAAATAAAGGACATACATATATATTTACATATATATTTACATACATACACTTTGTTTTATAGATATAGATAATGGATGGTGTGTGGAAGGACAGTCTTTTAAGTTACTTTTTTTGTTGTATGAATTTAATGAGAACTTATATGACTACTTATATGAATTAAATGAGATGCTCCCCACCAGGGACTGGGCGAAGCCGGACAGGGTCAGGCAGACAGATAGACAGACAGACAGACAGACAGACAGACAGACAGACAGACAGACAGACAGACAGACAGACAGACAGACAGACAGACAGACAGACAGACAGATAGTCGGTAACGGGAACGGGAACTTATATGAATTAAATGAGATGCTCCACACCAGGAGCTGGGCAATGGCGGGCCGGGTCAGACAGACAGACAGACAGACAGACAGACAGACAGACAGACAGACAGACAGACAGACAGACAGACAGACAGTCAGTAACGGGAACGAGAACTTATATTACTACTTATATGAATTAAATGAGATGCTCCCCACCAGTGACTGGGCGAAGCCGGGCAGGGTCAGCTAGTTTTTAATAAACGCAAATATAACACATTTAGCCATTCTACATCACATGCCGATAGCGCAATCTATGCTTCAACTATCAGTCAATTCATTTTACCTATACTTACAAAAACCGGCACCGTGGTGACGGAGTTACGGCCGCAGTTCGTGATCCCGCATACCCGCGTTCGAAACACAATTGTGCGGGATTTGGCAGCAGACCGCGTTGCATTGATTTTTTTACGAAATGGTATAGGTGCCGGTCGTTCAGAAAGGCAAACCACTTAACGTAGACCTACCAAGGGATCACAACAGCAAAAAATGCTCGTGTTGACTGCAACGTCCTGTAAAGGATATGCAACTAACTTTTTTAATACTTACAAATGTGATGAAAAAGCAAGAGAACCAATTTCATTGCAACTGGTATATAGCCTTTATAGCTCGTTCTGCGTAAGCCACACGTGGACGCCATAAAAAGGTACCCACAAAACATGTCTAGTACAGTTGATTCTGCTATACAAACATTTGGATTCTCGCCGGAGCTACAGAGTTTGTGCACTGCTTTGAGATTCTCATTGTGTGTTCAATGGGATGAGACTGTGGCACTTATGAGGATATCGAGGATATCCGTGTGTAGTCAGAGAGATCATTTACAAACCATACCATATATATGCTAGAAGGAATTATTGCTAGAAGGTGATATTACTAGAAGATGATATTGCTGGATGGTGATATTGCTAGAAGTAATATTGATAGATGGTGATATTGCTAGAAGACAATGTTGCTAAAAGGCCATATTGCTAGATGGCGATATTGCAAGAAGATGATATTGCTAGAAAGCGATATTGTTAGAAGGTAATATTGCTAGAAGGCCAAATAGCTAGAACCAATATTGTTAGAAGGTGACATTGTTAAAAGTGATATTGCTAGAAGGTGGTATTGCTAGGTGGTGATATTGCTAGATGTGATATTACTAGATTACTTCTGCTAGAAGGTGATATAGCCAGGGGTGATATTGCTAGCAGGCTGGAGTTTGGGAAAAGCATGAACATTCATGACAGTTGCAGAAGTGCATGATGATAACGACTCTAAGGTCCGGGTGGTGAAGATGTTCAGCAATCTGCCACGGAAGGACGTGGGTTATTGTTCGATTCTGTCATACGGTTCGGAGATTTCTGCGGGTTGTCGACGGAGCCATGGAGTTTGTGCTTTGTGCGATGCCCTCGGCATCGATGGGTCAGGAAAAACTCAATACAATAGGTATACAAATATCCTTACGTTCATAAATGATTTAGTGCCCAAACAAAAAGTAGGTTTCGACCAAAAATTGTACACAATTAAATAAGTACGTATTATAGTGTACATTTACACTCACTGAGCATTCAAATAGTGGAAAATACGACGAAACAAAATTATAACACGATGACCCTAGTATGGCGATAGATTGTCCTTCTGTTCAAAAAGTAGGAGACAACTTGGCGATATATTATCCTTCGGCACTGAATCAGTAAAACAATTCTTTATTTCCATGTGTAACTGTTCTAAAAATATGAACTACCAACTAAGAAAAATTGGCCTAAGATAATCCGTTCAACGAAATATACCTAAACTTAACGTTATAATTTAAACTAGCTAGCTCGGATTTCGCACAGCAATGTTAATTATTGTGTTCTGTGGCCACCGTCAAGTTGTGATTGCTTTAATTCACTGTGATCGTATGCGCGATATAGTAACAGCTTCACTGAATGAGTCCGTGTTTTAAAAGGCGATTCAACATTAATCGCGTGGCATTGTTTCAACGCCGAGTAAATAGCAGTCACATTTAATGCTTTTTAAACACTTCATTCCAAATTCTCCTGCTTTTTTTCCCCACTCTCTCCTGGTACTTGAGTGAGTTCGTAAATGTGTGTGTGCTTTTTTTCTGTAGGCCCCTCCTCCTTATGTTTCCT
>JACEFZ010012748.1:0-226314 GCA_014155875.1 Cepaea nemoralis
AATTTCCAGGTTTTCTGTTTCATTTCGGCTTTCACTAGTTTCCATAGTTTGTTTCCACCCCTGTCAAAATTCAGGTTTTCTGTTTTTTCCCTCCAACAATCTCTTGTTATTTTATTTACTGTTCTTTTATATTTTGCTGAGATGGCTTTGAGAGAGATGTTCGCTTCAGTTGCTTGTTCTTCTTCTTCTTTTCGTTCATCCGGAGTGCTTTTTCAGATGTGGTTGCGGTGTGTCTGTTATGCGCCCTTGGGCCGAAACCCGTAGGCCAACACATCGACTTTAGCGTGCTTTTTTGACCAGGTAGCATTCCTGGGAGACTCTCACTGTTGTGGTGCCATCTACAACCATGCTGGCCAAGTTAGAACGGTCGAAGACAACGGTCATCCCTCAAAGGAAGGCAGGGACAGTCCATAGCATTTTCCGCCATCCAAGGTTGCTTCCATAGTTGCAGGGCCGACACATAACGCCCTGGATCTGGGCTCACCGAGGGAAATCGTCACGTCCTGCTCATGGCTGCTTTAGATCCTCACTTCAATATATTGGTCATTTCGTTTGCCCCGGGCCATTCCCGCACAAACCAGACAGGTTTGCAGACGGTATCCACTCAGCGAGTTTTCGGACATGTGCTTGTCGTTGCGCCCGTCAGAGCTATTCCAGGCACGACAGACATTCGGAAAACTACCTAGTCAGAGCTGTTCCGAACAAGAGCGGCATTCGGAAACTAGGTAGTCAGAGCTGTTCCTAGCACGAGAGACATTCGGACGAGACATTTCACTCGGACGTAATTGCGTAGTGTCAATTTTTAGTTTGCCACCCGTAGGACGACACTTCCGGCTTCAGCGGGCATTTTTTAATGAGGTTAGCCTTCCTCGGGTTTCGAGACTCTTGTTTCGGCTTCCACACAGCGAGCTTTCGCTTTGGGCTGCCACGTAATGGATTCGCAAGACCGGCGTTCCATTTCGTGTCAACGAGACAATTTTCCACCTTTGACTACACTCACTCCATGAGTGTGGTTACAGACTATCGGACGTCTGCGAGACGTGCGACCGAGGTGTTTTTCCACCTTTTGTACTCGCTCACGAGGTAGGCTACATGTGCTGCCGGCTCAGCACCTTACCTCCGTGCGTCTGTGGGCGAGTAACGGCCAGTCCCCTTTCATCCGGGGATACCTCATATCCCCCAGCTAAGAGAAATCGAACGAATCTGCGCCGAGCATGTAGCGTTCTCAGCACATCATCACAATTTTGATGTAGGTTTGTGTCGGCCAGGCTCTCACTTCCGAGAGTTTATGGCTTAGAGACGTTCAGCCATACACCTCGGATGGGAGCCTTAGAGGTTATGTCCGAACTGAGATTTAGGGATCGTTTGCCTGATTTTGACTGCTATCCTCAGTCTTACCTGCAGGGCAGCAGGTTGTGTCTCTCTTAGTCTGGTCCCTATCCCACGAGCCGTCCGATATGTAGTTTTCACCCATCGGCAAGCACATGGGGTCGATGGGACACGCAAGCTCCCCCACCACGGCAAGGTGGAGACACATCGGGGGAGAGTTGCTTGTTCTCTCTCTGCGGTCTTCCTAGCATCTTCAACTTTGTCCTCCAAAATTTGTAGTTCCTCAGTCCAGTATGGTTTGTAATTTTTCCTCGCTCCTCTTGGAATAGACTCAGTGGCCGCCTGTATTATTGCTCTGTTTAGACTTTCCACCATTTGCTTCATGTTGCCATATCGTGTATTTATGTTTTCACAATATTTGTCTGTTAGTATGGAAAATCTGTCCCAATCTGCTCGTTTGTAATTCCAGCGGGGCAAAGGCTTTTGCTCCTGTGGAACATACTCCATATTTATTACAAGCTTGATTGGTCTGTGGTCACTACCTGCTAATTGGTCAAGCACATGGCGATCGATTTTGTGGAGGATGTCTCCTGTGCAGAAAGCTAAGTCTGGAGTAGAAGTGGTAATTCATCTTCTGGAGTAGAAGCTCGGTGTGTCATCCGCTTTGTTGAGTAGATGGAGATTTGAGTCTATTTCCCAGTCCTCCACTTCATCTCCTCTTTTGTCAGTATCTGGGTATCCCCATCTTTCTGAGCGGCTATTAAAGTCTACGACAACAATGCAATTTGTGTCAGTTCTTTTCATGTTTGAGAGTGTAAGATCCTTATCTGCCGGGCTATACAGATTGTAAATTCTTATTTTCACGTCCTTTATCATTATATCAACACCTATAATTTCCGTTTGGTTGTCAGAGATCACAGATACTTCGCTGCAAGGTATTCTTCTTCTTCTTTGCGTTCATCCGGAGTGATTTTTTCAGATGTGATTGCGGTGTGTCTGGTTAGGCACCCTCGGGTCGAAACCCTCAGGCCAACACATCCGACTTTTAGCGTGCATTTTTGGCCAGGTTAGCAATCCTGGGAGACTCTCACTTTTGTGGTACCGTCCACATCTCAGCTGGTCTAGTTGGAACAGTCGAAGACTACACGGTCATCCCTCAAGTGAAGGCAGGGACAGTCCATAGCATTTTCCGCCATCCTGGGTGGCTTCCATAATTGCAGAGCCGGCACATAACGCTCTGGTGCTGGGTTTACCGAGGGAATCGTCACGTCCTGCTCATGGCTGTTTTAATTCCTCACTTCAATATATTGGGCATTTCGCTCGCCCTGGGCCGTTCCTGCACAAACCAGTCAGCTCTGCGGTTGGTTTCCACTAAGCGAGTTTTCGGACATGTGCTTGTCCCTGTACCCATCAGAGCTGTTCCAGGCACGGCGGACATTCGGAAAACTACCTAGTCAGAGCTGTTCCGAACAAGAGCGGCATTCGGAAACTAGGTAGTCAGAGCTGTTCCTAGCACGGGAGACATTCGGACGAGACATTTCACTCGGACGTAAATGCGTAGTGTCAATTTTTAGTTTGCCACCCGTAGGACGACACTTCCGATTTCCGGCGGGCATTTTTTAGTGAGGTTAACCTTCCTCTGGTTTCGAGACACGTTAGACTGTTGTAATGTCACCCACATCTCAGCTGGTCAAGATAGGACGATCAACGATATCGTGGTCTGCCCTCAAGGGAAGGCAGGGGCAGACCATGGGCATTATCTCGCTATCCAAGGAGGCTTCCATAATTGCAGAGCCGGCACATATTGCTCTGAGACTGGGCTCACCCAAGGAGTTTCCACGTCCTGCTCATGGCTGCTTTAGTTCCTCACTTCCATGTGTTGGGCATCCCACTTGCCACTGATCGCTCAATCACACACCAGGGGCGGTCAGACTGCGAGTGACATCCACTCAAGCTTTTGCTTGTGACTTCAGACCACGCAATAGGTTCGCTCGCCGTGCGTTTCATTTCGCGTTGATGAGACATTCTTCCACTTTTGTCTACACTCTCTATGAGTTAGATACTGACAGTTTCCGTAACCCTTCGACTGGGGCACTTTTCGGACTTTTTTGTACTCGCTCACGAGGTAGGCTACATGTGCTGCCGGCTCAGCACCTTACCTTCGTGCAGCAGTGAACGGGAAACGGCCAGGCCCCTTCATCCGGGAAACTCTCATATCCCCCCAGCTGGGAGCCTTCGAACATGTATCAGACCTGAGCATGTAGCTTGCTCAGTATCATGTTTCTATTTTCCGGTAGACGATCCGAGGGTTTGTGGCTTAGAGGCGTTCAGCCACATCCCTCGACAGGGAGCCTTAAGAGATTTGTCCGGACCAAGAAATTCTGCCTTTGTGCACCTCATTTAAATTTTGACTGCTATCCTCAGTCTATGCCTGCAGAGCAGCAGGTTGTGTCTCTCTTAGTCTGGTCCCTATCCCATAAGCTGTCCGATATGTAATTTTTCACCCATCGGCAAGCAAACGGGGTCTATGGGACACGCAAGCTCCCCCACCACGTCAAGGTGGAGACACATCGGGGGAGGCAAGGTATTGTATTTCGTGTGAGTATTACAACTCCTCCTTTGTGTCCTTCGCGGTCGAAACGTGTGGCCTGATATCCCTCGACTGAAAATGTGCGATTGGCGTTGAGGTGTGTCTCTTGAATGCATGCCACATCTATTCTACCTTTATGAAGACGCTGCGTTAGGGAGGCTTTCTTGTTATAAACTCCTTCGGCATTCCATTGTAGTATGTTGAGAGTCCGGGGTGTTTGGTCAATAGCTCTTAACCTACTCCTCTGTGCCTTGACTCCACAGCACAGGGGAAGGTGACCACCAGTAGTCATGGGTGGGCCCCCTTCGAGGCAGGGGGCCCGGCACTATCACCGCCTGATGGGACTTCACGGGATTAGCACCATAACGATTAATTTTCATCTGTGGCATCATGAAATGATAAAGTTACGTTGCACTGCTTTGTCAAGCCTGTGGCTCAGTACATCCGATTTCGACAAGCATGTATTCGGGGTGCTTTGACTGTCCCCAGTCTACCTACAAGGCAGCAGGTTTGTGTATCTCTTCGTCTGGTCCCTCTCCCTTGACCTGTCCGACATGGGTGACCCTACCAGTAGCTGTGCTACCGTCGGCATAGCTCTTGGGGTCATTGGAACACACAAGCCCCTCTACCTCGTCAAGGTGGACGCACGGCAGAGGGGAAAAAGAACTTTAAAATGTAAATGTGTGCTCTCTCTGACTTTCTTATCTATCAAAAAAAGTTACAGTATTTTTGTCTACTTTTATTACAAAATTAATTAACTATTAATTTTAATACAGAAATACCTTATTGTAGGTTTTATATGAGTGATAGTAGTACAAACATATGTGTTTACATTTCACAACTGTTTTTCTTTGTTAGTTTTTTGCATAATATTGAACATACCAGCAGTCAGTGGAGGATCGGGGGCCCGGGGCAGTAGGGGGCACCCATGTTGGTTTGTGCCTAGGGCACCAAGATGGCTTAATCCGACCCTGCCCTTGGAGAACATTAGGCGAGGAGAGGAGTGGGTCAGAGTGCCAGCGGAGCAGTCAGACTTGTGCAGAGTTATAACCACATTGAGCCGGGAGAGCAGGGAGTTGCCAGCAGGGGCCACGGAAGTGGAAATCCAGCAACTAATTCAGGATAATGCTCGCCCGGGATGATTATCTACACAGATGGTTCGGTGTTGAAAGGTAGGGGAAGTGCCTGGGGATTCTTAGCAAAAGCGAATGGTCGACGTTTGGTGCAGGAGAGCCTGGCGTATGATGCAACAACATATAGCTTAAGAATGTAGGTGGAGGCGGTCAGTGCAGCTTTTCGCTGGATGGAGAATAGATACACACACACATCGTGATTGTAACTGATTTAGAAAGCATGCTGAGTAAGGTGAGGACAGGCAAGCTTCGTGCAGAGTGGCTTGCTTCGCTTCGGAAGTCACGGGTGACAAGCATCGCCTGGATCTTTTCTCCGGGGCACGCTGGTGTACTGGGGAATGAACAGGCGGACAGATTGGCTGGCTCTGCAAAACTTGGTGGAGTATTGATGCATGATAAGACAGACGTGGTTGCGGCCATATGGGAGCACGTGTACACCTCGGAGGAGCAAATGGATCACCATGGTCTTGCAAGAATGCGACAGCGAGGTGTGACGAGGGGACCTGGCCGACGATCGGCGCTCAGAGGAAAGGCGAGACGGACATATAATCATATTGCTACTGGTACTATTAGTGTTGGAACTCTTCGCTGGCTGCTGAGGATGGGAACGGAGTGCTTATGGGAATGCCCCGAATGCTGTGATGTCGGTTCCTAAATCAATCAATCAATCAATCAATCTTCATTGCTTTCGTTTTTTCATCCTTTTTTCTTCTCGTCCTGCCGTCACCTTCTGATGTGTGTCCTGTTATTTTCCCGAGAGGAGATTGGAATCAACAAGCACATCTTTAAACTTATTATCTGTTGGGAATATTGACTGACTTTGGTCTACACTCCTCTCTTCTGTCTTCCCTTCCATATATCTATTTCTTTCACTCTCTCTATTATTCCCTCAACACATACTCCGACAACAGTTCCTTTCAACGATAAGATAAAAGATTTATTAATAAAAACTATGTCTGGTATATGTATGGATATTGTCTATGTAGTTGGTATGTTCTTCTAGTGTGGCTGCCAGATATGAACTCTGAATGTCTATCAGCTGTGTTGCTTCTCGCCCTTGCATTCTTCAAGATCACAGGACAGCACATCAAACAGGACAGAGCTCACCCTGGATGATCCGTATGCTTGCATCTGATGGTAAATCCGTTATTGAATGAAACAAAAACTGTTCACCACTGAGTCAAGGTACCGTAATAAAAGTCCCGTAAGTTTATGAATGCGCCTGAATCTGTTTCATGACGGTAAGTATCCAACATCGAAAAACCACCACATCGTCACAGTTCTTCCTATAGTCTTTTATTACTAACCCTGTTTTACTTGTCTATTCTTTCTTCCTTATGCATACAATACGTATGTAGTTGTAAGTATCCCGGCTTGCCCCAGGTTAACATCTTTTCCTTTTAAGGGGGTTATTGGTATATTCGTTTGAGCATACAGTGTTCTGTATTTGATTTAACTTTATCAGTTCTTCATCTTAAAACATGTCCATATTCTGTTTGGTTCTAAGTAAGTACTTTATTTGTTCAAGTGTAGTACTCTTCATCTCTTCTCTGCTTTCACTAGGAGATTTGAACCTGTGGAGAAGTATAACAGATCCCGTGATAAGCATCCGCCCCTTACTACTACTTATGTAAGTGTCCTTCTCCAGCCATAATGACAAGGCTTCCGAAGTGAACACCCGCATAAGACATATGAATTCACCAAAGTCTAAACTATCCACTAATAGAAAGCAATGGTAAATGCTATTCATTCACATCTATATTCCTATGCTAACTATACTCTAATATATTTATACCTTATAATAATCCTAGTCTGAATTGGAAGTACTAATGCACAATAGATACACAAACGTTCATCCGAACGCAGCACCACCCTTTTCATAATCCTTTGTCTCACGAAACCCAAGAATCACACTAAACTTCCACAAAGAGTTGCCACTCTTTATAGGTCATTTCTGCCGCATAGTCCTTGACCTTGGTTGACACCTCCAGTCCCTACTTCATTATCACCGTTTAGTGGAAAATTACATCCAGACCGCAATATGCTGTCCAATAATGCTGTCTGCCTTTGTCGCAAACCAATTTTTCCACGCGACAGGTTACCTGTGCTGTTGGCGGCCCCTTCGGTCTTGACCTATAAACACCTGTGCCTGGTCACTCCGTTGTTTGTTACCCTTACTGCTTCGTTTGTTAACCCTTCTTCTACCTGGTTAGTCGGTGTATACAGTCGTCTATCTGGGAATCATTAACTCTCAGTATTCCACGACAAAGTGGTCACGGGAGATCTTGACTGTATGATGTGTTTGTGAGAGTGCTTGTTTGCTGATGAAGGCTAGTCGCCGCAACGTCCTGTGTGTGTCGTAAATCTGTTATGTAAAGCTGCACTACTTTGTGTCATTTGATATTGTTTACTTCTGGCTCAAGCCTGAGTCTGGAAAATCTCATCTTAGTGCACGAACTCTGTAGCACCGGCGAGAATCCTGAAATACTTTGGATAGATTGTAAACTGGACATTTTGCCCGGGCAGCGCCGTTAAAAAAAAAAATAAAAATTGTTGCGTATCCCTTACGGGACGTTGCAATCAACACCAGCATTTTCAGCTGCTGTTGATGTACTAGGCAAGTGTTACGTTCAGTCGTTTGCCATTGCTTTCTGAACGACCGGCCCCTATACCTTTTTCGAAAAAAACCAGCACCGCCGTGTTTCGAACCCGGGTATAAGGGCTCACAAACCGCGTTCGCAAGCCCTTAGCCACAGAGACCGGTTAGGCTACTCTTTTTCGATTTTCAACTGCCAGGGAAATTTTTAAGTGCGCAAGAATACACACGGGCGTCCGATCTCACCATCCAGAGAGCAGGGGGATTCTTGTTTCTAAAAGTCTACGTGAAAGGAAAATTTTAAAAAAAAGCCCGGTCCTCACCGCGTCTTGAACCCGAGACCTCTAGCACTCGAGGCGAACACCATACCGTGAGACGACGAGGCGGTGAATATTGTAGCGAATGATGCGTAATGTGATCTTCGCCTTTTGGCTAAGATGATCACAGGACACACAGGGGCGTTCTGGCCTAATGGGGTGATTTTGGCCCCCGGGGGAACCGAGATCTCTTATTAACGATTGTGTGGCTGCCTCAGCTGGCGCCCATGGACGGATCAGGTGCATATAGGTACGCTGTTATTCACTGTCGTGATGCAGGAGAAGATGTTGTACTTTGATCTGGGACAGATTACCAAACGATTATTTTTTTTTGGGCGGGGGGGAGCGGTTGGCGGTTACCCCAGACCAGCTGGTTCCCCCGCCTGCTCCTTTTTGTGTGTGTGGACCTTTAGTCTCACTGTTAGCTATTGCCCACAGTGGTCCACCAGGCCCACATTTAAGGTGAAGCTATGTGATGATTTTTTATTTGATCATCCCGGCCCCTGACCTGACCAGGCGCACTACTGGGGACAGGGGGGAGCAGCAAATGCGTCTGATCCTAGCCAAAGAACCGAGAAGGATCATCCCGGCCTACGACCAGACCAAGTGTACTACTGAAAGCCAGCAAATACACTCAGATCTTAGCCAAAAGGCCGAGAAGCGATCCAAACGATTATTGGCCTTTTATAAAGGCCGGTAAATTTTTTTTTTTTTTAAACGTTTATTTCATACAAAGCAATGTATATTTACAAGGTGTAATGTGTGTTTCTTTTGTTTGTGTATATTACAGAGCGTTGCCGTTTGTTAGTGTTAGGTGTCACATGTGTGGATATATACTATATACAGTTAAGATAATATGACATTGTGCATGTAAACACACATGCCTTGCATATGTTTCGTTTTCACTTCCACAAGCTGAATGTATATAACACCTGTAGAACATTTCGCCCCCCCCCCTTTTTTTTAAACGTTTATTTCATACAAAGCAATGTATATTTACAAGGTGCAATGCGTGTTTCTTTGTTTGTGTATATTACAGAGCGTTGCCGTTTGTTAGTGTTATGTCATATGCGTTAATGAAACAAAAACATACATATACAGTTATGATAATGACGTACGCTTTCTGTCATCCCATTCTACCTTGATTAATGGTAATAGTGATGATAATGGTGATGATAATGATGATGATAATGGTGATGGTAATGATAATAGTGATGATAATGAAGGAGACAACAACGACTATGATGTGGTGATGATTCCTTCCCCTCGTTCATTCTAAACCCATCATTCTCACATGCTTAAAAACCTTCAACACACATCACGCGTTCTCTTCCACACCGACAATATGGACATTAAAAGAAATGTTGGTGTCAAGGTCGAAACGGCAAACGCCGCCCCACGTTTTGCCCCACGTTTTACACTGCAGGCAGTCTCATGCAAGCTTAGTTTCCTGTAAGTGAATTCAATATTATTGCTGAATGACAGCCCTCAACTTAATCGCAAGTGCCCAGGGTTTGCTTGTGGTGGGGTGGGTTGAGACCAGGAATGCGGTCAACACGGAGGGAGGGAGAGAGAGGGAGCTGGGGAGGGGGAGAGGTGGGGGAGAACTTTCAATAGAGTAGATGTTACATTAAGAGTACGAGACTAGAATTTTAGAAATAACTGTAGAATTGTAAAGTTTATTATATAATGTAAGCGATAAAGATTATAACATACGTTATAAAAAAATAATTTTCTTCACTTTATTCAAACTTTAATATCACGTGTCTTCTTTCCATTAAAAAAAAAATTAGAATAGATATTTCAGAGTTATTTAATTATATTATAGCTTAGTATATTATTTCTTTGTTTTTAAATACTAGTAATTTCCCTTATAGCAATATTAGATCATTATGTCCCTTACTCAATGCTTATTTTTATCCTTTACTTTGCAAACAGTTGCATGACGCGATCGGGTATCACCTGTAGCACATGTTGCTCTCTACCGGACGAAGAGACTCCAATGGAATCCCCATTAACGCCGTTTTCTATTTCGATTTTATTTACAGCATGATTTTCTTGAGAAAATACAGCGGTGGTTTCCCTTTACCTCCCGCCAGTTTGTGTATCAATCAATCAATTAGGCACTGTCTCCACAATGAAGGCTGGCTGCAATTTATTACCAACACTGTTTCTCGCCTTGATTGTACATTCCGTCAGTGTTCTTCCATCTCTTGATGTTATCTTCCCACTTGTATCTATGTCTAAATCTTGCTCGCTTGCCATCAACCTTGCCCTCATATTGATTTTATAAGAGTGTTATGTCTTTTAACGTGGCCGAAATATTTCACTTGCCTCTTGTTTATTTCTTTCATCAACTCTAGTTTCATTCCCAGTTTTTCTAGAGCCTCTGTGTTTGATTGTTTCCATGAAATACGACATATTCTTCGGTATATCCACATCTCCAGGGCATATATCCGACTTTCTAGTTGCTTGTTCAATGTCCAGGCTTCAGCTTTTCTGATGAAATTTTGAGGGCAGCCGACAGATATTTGTTAGCTATGGTCTTAAGTTTCGCGACGGCAGGAAGAGGATCTCCTTCGTGAGACAATGACTGCGGTCACAGAACCAGTACGGTTACTGCCATAGAGGACAGCACCGGCAAACTACCTCTTTAAAAGTGCCTAGTACATTATGATTCGCCTAAATGGCGAGTCATGACCACCCACACTTTCCGGCATGGCACATGATTGATTGATTGATTGATTGATTGATTGATTGATATCACATAGCTATAAGCCCACATTGTTCTTCTTATTTTTCTATAACCATTATAATTGCTACTTTTGGCTGTTTTTTTCTCTCCACCAGAATTGATTATGCTACAATCCTCGGAAGTTATAATGCTCTCTGGTATCAGATACACCTAAGATGTAAATATTCATTCTTCTCATTTCTTTCTTAATGCTATTAAAGTTTGGGATGTGTATGGTTAATATTCTTTAAATTTTTTGTGTGGCCCTAGAAGGCCAGTATTTTTTTTTCCAACGTTTATTTCATACAAAGCAATGTATATTTACAAGGTGTAATGCGTGTTTCTTTGTTTGTGTATATTACAGAGCGTTGCCGTTTGTTAGTGTTATGTGTCACATGCGTTAAAAACAATTACATGCATATACAGTTATGATAATATGACATTTATGGCATAGTGCATGTAAACACACATTCCTCGTTTCATTTCCATCTTCACACGTGGAATGCATGTTACCCCTGTCCATCTCTCTCTCTCTCTCTTTCTTTTTCACACACACACACCCACACACACATTCTCTTGCTTTTTATAGATGAAAGTGCATGGATTTCAGTGATCTAGGGCAATAGACTTAACAGTCTCATTCTATTTAAATTGTGTGTATGGGGGGGGGGAGAGATGGGGTTCCATGTGCATATATTAATATAATTACCTGTGTATCAACCAAAGCAATAGTTATATTTACCTAGATACCTACACGAATTACCCATACTTGGCTACCCATTTACAAATACCATACATGTTGGCCTTGGTATTCTACAACTATGTATTCGTGCTGGGAAATCCTGTTGAAAATAATAGGCAAAGAGCAAACCGCTGAACGCAAAATTGCCTAGTGACCAGCCGCCACTAGACACACAAAGCCGGTGGCCGGGTCTTACAAAGGACACGCAGCCAGTTTTCTACAAAGCCGTTGTTTCCCTAGGCCAGAAACGTGTAATATCTGTGCTCTCCGATGCTTGTTTCCACCTAGTAAGAAGTGTTCCAAAGTATTTACAAAGTAAACCGCACACAGGGCTCCCGTCGCGAGGCGCACACACGTTCTAAAATTTCCGCAACAGTGACTGGTCTGGGACGCTCCCGTTCAAACTGCACTGTTGTTAGTCAAAACGACCGGGTGTCGGTATTATATGATAGCCCTCTGAGATAAAACATGTATATCCATATTCTATGTTCCACATTCTACCATACAAGCATGCACCTATATGTGTGCATGTACACATATATGCATGCATGTCCACATTCATACATATTATGGATATTCAATTGAGTAAACAAATAAACTGGTTTTATTTCGTTATGTCTGTGTGTTTGTGAATATTTGTGTTATTTTGTTTTGGAACATATGCAGTATTAAACGTGAATTGTACGTTTTGTATTTGTAAAATGCGGCGTTTCTACAGGACCATATTAGGTACCCGTATTCTGCTAGAGAAATCAGCAATTTCGTGTGGTTGTCTTTGGAAGATTTGGGTAAAGTGTTTAAAAAAACTGCTTTATACATATCTGTTTTCTTTTTAGTAAATGTTTCAATGAGTTGTCTCAGTGTGTCTAGTGCGGTTTGGACTGTTGGACAAGTGTAATAAATGTGATCTTCGGTTTCCTGTATGTTCCGTCTGCAGAGCTGACATTGTGTTATTTGCTTTGCCCTGCGTGCTTGTTTTTCCGTAGTAGGTGACATGTTAAAGATTAAACGGTACGTAATTTCTCTGGCTTTGGGTTTGATGTGCGGATTGTGGAGATTAGTGAAAGTACATGTGTAGTCTTGTATGTAGTATTTTTGTCCCCTTTTTATTCTGAGTCGTAGTGGGGGTGCTTGTTGATTGACTAGATATTTGTAAATCTGGTTTGTTTTCTGGTGTGGTAAATGCTCGCGTCCTTGAAGTGCGTGTATGCATGTCTTGTAGAAAGCGGGTAGTGTTCCAAAATGGTGTGGTGAATTAAGTTGTATTCTTCTAAGGTGTTGCAGTCTGAGTTCTATGTAATAGAGTGCTAGTGGGTGTTTTTCAGGTTGATTGAGGATATGTCCTATGTGTTGGATTCTAAGCGCTTGTATTTTTGTATCTATGTCTTGTAGTGCTATTCCTCCTTTTCGTTTGTCCTGTATGAGTGTCTTATGTTTGATGGAATAGATTGTGCTGCCAAAGATGAAACGTCTGATGTGTTTGTTGATGTCTGTGACTGTCTGTTTAGGAGGGTCTAGCACTGTGACTAAATATATTATTTTGGGAATGACGAAAGTGTTAACTATGATGCTCCTACCAAATATTGTGGATGTCTTATACCTGTATCTGTGCAGCATGTCTATAATTTTTTTGTGTGAGGTTTTGCCATGTCTGTGCGTGCATCTGTCGGGAGTTATTAGGAAATGTTATCCCATATAGTTTTATGTTGTCTGTGGCTGTTAAGTCGGGAGGGAAGTCTGTTTTGTTTCGCCACTTACCGAGACCCATTATGTGTGATTTTTGTATGTTTAATTTTGCCCCACTCCCCTTACCAAACTGTGTAAAGGTGTAAAGTATATTTGTAACGGATGTTTTGTTGGTGGGGAAGAAAGCGGTGTCGTCTGCGTATGCAAGCAACTTCCGCTCTCCTCCGCCTGGTATGAATGTGCCTGTGATGTTGGTGTCTTGTCTGATTGCTTCCAGTAGTGGTTCTAAAACCAGCACATATAGGAGCGGCGACAGAGGACATCCTTGTCTCACCGATCTTGTGAGCCGGAAGCCTGCAGTGAGTGTGTGGTTAACCAACACCTTACTCTCAGGATTCCGGTACAAGATCGCTATCCACCTCCCAAAGTACTGGCCTAAATTGCACTGTGTTAATGTCTTGTGTAGGTAGGAGTGGGAAATTCTGTCAAAGGCTTTCTCCTGGTCTAGGGACAAAAGAGAGGCCTGACAGTATTTCTCCTGTGTGTATGTGATGATGTCTCTAATAAAATGTGTATGCTGGTGAATGTTTCTATGTGGTACGCCGCATTGTTGGTCTGGGTGTATGAGTGTTGACATAAAGGGTCTCAGTTTGTGGGTCAGTGCTTTTGTTAGTATTTTATAGTCTGTGTTGAGTAGAGATATGGGTCTGTAATTTTTCATCTGTGTCTTGTCTGTGTTGTGTTTAGGTATGAGTGTTATGTACGACATGTTGCAACTGTCTGGTAGTTGTTCTTTGTCAAAGGCGTCTTGATATACTTTAAGAAGAAGGCCACCTAAGATAGGAAAGAAATGTTGGTAGAATTCTACAGTCAAGCCGTCCGGTCCTGGTGTCTTGTCTTTGTTCATTTTGCTGAGTGCGTTGGTTTTTCTGCTAGGAAGGTTTTGTGTCTAGTTTTCCTTTGTCTGGGGTTTTGGGCAGCGTTTCTGTTTTTGAATTTGCTTGTGGGTTGGGGGTTAAAATGCCCCTTTCTGTTAAGGGGTTTGTGTTTGAGAATGGGGTTTTGGGGGTTTTTTTGCCGGGGTTCCCGGGTTTTTTTGGGTTTTTGCTTTTCTTTTTAAAAATTTTCTTTTTGTCCTCCCTTTTTTTGGGGCGTTTGTTAATTTTTTGCTTTAAATTTTGGGGTTTCGGGAGCTTTGGGTTTTATTTTGGGTTTTTTGTTTCCTTAAAGGGGGACCCCGTTTGGTTTTGGTGGTTTCTCTTTGGGGTTCTTTTAGGTGGGGTTTTTTAAATGTTTTGGGTTTGTTGGTTCCTCTGTTTGTTTGTTTGTTGGGCCCGTTTGGGAAATTTTTTGTCCAATTGGGCCCTTTTGAATTGGTGGAGTGGTGTTTTGTTTTTTGGGGTTTTTTGTTTTTTGTTTTTTATGGGCCCCTGTATTTTTCCGGGTTTCCGGCCGGTTGTGGGGGTTATTATTTTTGGGACGGGGGCAATTGTTGGTTTTTGGGTTTTTTGGTGTTGGCTAAATCCGTTTGTGGGGTAGTTTTTGTTTGGTTTTTTTTTATGTTTTGTGTTTTTGGATTTTGGGTTTTTTGTTAAATTTTTTTCCGGGGTCGGGTTTTTTTGTTTTAAAAGGGATGAGTTTTTTATGTCCGGAATTTTTTTGCAATTTTTCTTTAGTTTTTTTCTTTGAAAGGGGCTTGATTTTTGAAGAAGGCCCTTTTTTTAGGGAAAAATTGGGAGAAATTTTACGGGAAGGTTTGGTTTCCGGTGTTTTTGTCTTTTTCATTTTTGAGGCGGGGTTTTTTGCTAGTGTTGTTCTGTGTCTAGTATTTCTTTTTCTTCTTAAGTTTTTTTTATTTTTGTTTTGTCTTGTTCTGTGTTTTTTTATGTTTGCTTTAAATGGTGTGGGGTTAAGTTTTTGGTTGGCTTCCGTTTATTTGCGGGGTTTCTGTTTTGGGTGGGTGTTTTTGTTTTATTTTGTTTTTTGTTGCTTTGTTGTACGTTTGTTAATTGAAATTATTTGTTTCTTGGGGTTTTGCGTGATTTGGTTTTTTTGTTCTGGAGGAGCCAGATATTTTTGTTTGGGGGTTCTTCTAAATTGGGGTTTTTTGTGTTGGGGTTTAAAAGGGGGGTTTTTGTCCCCTTTTTTGTTAGGTATTTGGCTGTTTGATAAATTTTTCTTTTCCCTTTTCTGTTTTGGGGGTTTGATGGTTTCATGTTTTGTTTGCTTGTAATTTATTTTTAAAAGGCCCCAAAATATTGTTTGGTGTTAATCAAACCGGTTGGGGGTCGGGATTTTGTGAAAGGGGGTTTTTACCATGTTTTTCCTTTTTATATTTTTTTCTTTGAAGTTTTTTTTTTAAATTTGTTTGCGTTTGTTTTCTCCGTTTAAAAAATGTTTTTTGATTGAAAAAATTTCTTTTTTCCTTCTTTTTTTGGGCCCGTTTAAAAATTTCTTTTTTCGTTGTTTAAGTTGTTATTTAAAATTTTTTTAAGCCCTGATTTTTAAATTTTTTTTAAAAGGGGCCCCAAAGGGTTTTTCTTCAATTTTTTCAGGGTTTTTAAATTGGGGTTTTTTTCCATTTTTTTTGAAAAATTTTAAAAAAAAATTTTTTTTTCTTTAAATTTTTTTAAAAATAGCTTTGGGTTTTTTTCTTTGTTTTAAATTTTTTAGGGAATTTCCCTTTTTAGCCTATTGGTTTATGTTTAAGTTTACCTTATTTTTATTTTTTCTTTGAAAATTAAACTTCCAAATGTTTGAAAGGGTTTTTTTATTAAAAGTAAAAAAAGGGAAAAATTAAAATTTCTTCATTAAAGTACGAAAGTTTAAAAAATAATGGAGGAAGTTAAGTTGGGGGAAAAAAAGGAAGGCCCAAAGAAAACAATGTTAACCCCCATTTAAAAGGGGAATTTTTTCCCTTTATTTTAGATTTTTAAGGGTTTTTTTCCATTTGAAAAAAATAAAATAAAATGAATTTAAAAATTAATTAATAATAATGAAATTACTTTGCAAATTAAAAGGAAATTTCCCTTTAGCAAATTGTTTTTCCTTACCGGACAAAATCCAATTTTAAAAAACCCCCTTAAATCGTTTTGAAAATTTGGGGGTTTCATTAAAGAGATTTCGAAAATTGGGTTTTCCCTTTAAAATCCCGAAAATTTGGAAAACAATAATTAGGGTTTCCAAAAAAGGGAAAGGCCTGGGTGCAATTTATCCCAAATGGGGGTTTCCCGGGGCCCTTTTTGTACAATTTTTTGGAAGGTTTTTTTCCATTCTGAAAAAACTTCCCCCCCTTTTAAAAATTAAAGTTAAATTTGTGCTTTTCCTTCAACCTTGCCCTCATATTGATTTTATAAGAGTGTTATGTCTTTTAACGTGGCCGAAATATTTCACTTGCCTCTTGTTTATTTCTTTCATCAACTCTAGTTTCATTCCCAGTTTTTCTAGAGCCTCTGTGTTTGATTGTTTCCATGAAATACGACATATTCTTCGGTATATCCACATCTCCAGGGCATATATCCGACTTTCTAGTTGCTTGTTCAATGTCCAGGCTTCAGCTTCTCTGATGAAATTTTGAGGGCAGCCGACAGATATTTGTTAGCTATGGTCTCAAGTTTCGCGACGGCAGGAAGAGGATCTCCTTCTTGAGACAATGACTGCGGTCACAGAACCAGTACGGTTACTGCCATAGAGGACAGCACCGGCAAACTACCTCTTTAAAAGTGCCTTGTACATTATGATTCGCCTAAATGGCGAGTCATGACCACCCACACTTTCCGGCATGGCACATGATTGATTTATTGATTGATATCACATAGCTAGAAGCCCACATTGTTCTTCTTATTTTGCTATAACCATTATAATTGCTACCTCTGGCTGTTTTTATCTCTCCACCAGAATTGATTATGCTACAATCCTCGGAAGTTATAATGCTCTCTGGTATCAGATACACCTAAGATGTAAATATACATTCTTCTCAATTTTTTCTTAATGGTATCAAAGTTTGGGATGTGTATGGTTAATATTCTAAAAATTTGTTGTGTGACCCTAGAAGGCCAGTAAAAAAAAGTTTTCATTTTTTCCCCCCCAACTTTTATTTCATACAAAGCAATGTGTATATACAAGTTGTAGTGTGTGTTTCTTTTGTTTGTGTATATTACAGAGCGTTGCCGTTTGTTAGTGTTAAGTGTGACATTGTGAATAAAACGTATACATACATATATACAGTTATGATAATATGACATTTGTGGCATAGTGCATGTAGATACACATTCCTTGCATATGCTTCACTTCCACTTCCGCAAGCGGAAAGCATGAAACACCTGTCCATCTCTCCTCTCTCTCTCTCTCTCTCTCTCTCTCTCTCTCTCTCTCTCTCTCTCACACACACACACACACACACACACACACAAACACACGCACACACAATCTCACAGATTATGTGAGATATCCATTAAAAAAATCCATTATAATTGCTACCTCTGGCTGTTTGTTTTCTCTCCACCAGAATTGATTATTCTACAATCCTCGGAAGTTATAATGCTCTCTGGTATCAGATACACTTAAGATGCAAATATTAATTCTTCTCATTTCTTTCTTAATGGTATCAAAGTTTGGGATGTGTATGGTTAATTTTCTTTAAATTTTTTGTGTGGCCGTAGACGGCCAGTTAAAAAATGTTGTCTTTTTTTTTTTTTTTAGGGTTTGGCGGTCATCCCAGACGAGCTGGTTCCCCGCCTCCCCTGTTTTTGGCGTGGACCCTTAGTCCCACTGTGAGCTATTGCCCACAGTGGTCCACCGGGCCCACATTTAAAGTGATTAATGTGAGGTTCTTTTTTTGGTGTGTGGATCACCCGGCCCCCGACCAGACTAGGCGCATGTTGTCATCCATCCTAACAGATAGAGGAAGATATTACCACTATTTAACATTGAAAGTACGAGACTAGAATTTAAAATGTAACTGTAGTATTGCAAAGTTGATTATAAAATGTAAGCACTAAAGATTATAACATACGTTAAAAAGATTCTAAAAGAATTTACTTCACTTTATTCAGACTTTAATATCAAATGTCTTTTTTCCGTTTGAAAAAAAAAATAAAATAGATATTTTAAAATTATTCAATAATATTATAGCTTAGTATATTATTTCTTCGTTTTTAAATACTAGTAATTTCCCTTATAGTAATATTAGATAATTATGTCCCTTACTCAATGCTTATTTTTATCCTTTACTTTGCAAATCCATACTTCAAGATTTGAATATTGAAGAAGGTTGGCTATTAAAGACGATAAAACAAAGAAAATTGAAATATTTCGGTCACTTGAAATGTCACGAAAGTCTGGAGAGAACAATAATGGAGGGGTATATGCCTGGGAAGAGAGGAAGAGGAAGGCCAAAGAGAAAATGGGTGCAGGATGTGGCGGATGATCTCCAGATGGGTGTATCAGACGCGGGACATCTTGCTTGTTATGGGAGCGAGGTTCCACTCATATATTCGCCACAAGGTTCGTGCATCAACATCTGACAACAACACGTTCAGTCATGCAGAACTCTACAAAGTAATAGTTAGAGACAACATCGAGTGTGCTTTTCCAAATGTAGAAATCCCCTTGCGCATATTTTTAACATTAATGGTTACAAACTGTTCAACTGAGCGCTCTTTTTCTCAGTTGAAACGTACACAAAAATCCAAGTAGATCGACAATGAAACAAGAAAGGCTTGATTCCTTATCTTTGCTGATGATTGAGGCAGACTTGTTGCGCAAATTAACTTTAATGATATACTCAAAATCTTTGCCAGACGTAAATCTAGAAAAAAGAACTTTAAAATGTAAATGTGTGTTCTCTCTGACTTTCTTATCTATCAAAAAAAGTTACAGTATTGTTGTCTACTTTTATTACAAAATTAATTAACTATTAATTTTAATACAGAAATACCTTATTGTAGGTTTTACATGAGTGATAGTAGTACAAACATATATGTTTACATTTCACAACTGTTTTTCTTTGTTAGTTTTTTGCATAATATTGAACATACCAGCAGTCAGTGGAGGATCGGGGGCCCGGGGCAGTAGGGGGCACCCATGTTGGTTTGTGCCTAGGGCACCAAGATGGTTTAATCCGGCCCTGCATATGATGCAACATCTAGTCTGAGAACGAAGGTGGAAGAGAACATAACGGTGGCGTTCCTCTGGCTGGAAGACAAACAGCACACGCATATCGTAATAACGGACTCACAAAGTATTATGGGAAAGGTGAAAACAGTCTTGCTTCGGGTAGAGTGGCAGGCTTCCATTCAATAATCATGAAAAATAGAGAGCATCTGTTGAATTTGTCCACAGGACATGCTGGTGTGGTGGGAAACAGCAGGCAGGCCCCTTGCTGGAGTAGTTGAGTTGAGTCATGAAGAGGTCATCACTGCACTCGGGGAATTGGAGCTGCTTGGAATTGTGTGCATAATGCAGAAGAACGGGTAGAATAGATCATCACATCACGGAATTGGGGAGAATGATGCTGCAGCGCGTTACCATGGGATCTGACCGACACTCAAGGCTCAGAGGAAAGGTCAGGCGGACATATAATCAGATTGCTACTGGTACCATTAGTATTTGGATTCTTCGCTGGCTGTTGCAGTTGAGGACGGAGCACATGGGGATTTCCCTAGTGCTGTGATGCCGGTTCTTGACTCACATCAGCTCATATAAAAGAAATAACGGCTGCAACATGATATAATAATACAAAATGAAAACAATTCTGTATCGCGGGAGTCATACACACCTAACTGTTTTCACTTTGAACTGTATTTCGTTGTGCTTGCTCCAGTGAACTTTAATTGTAGGCTGTTGGCGTTGTGCACTGGAGGACTGGATAAGGGTTTAACTTGCCATTTGGCAAGTGGGCCCCTGACGTCATTAGGGAAACCCTTCATAAACGCGGACACAACAATTGTAACTGACCCACATGGGAAGATTGCATCCCAACTACAACTTCAAACAAGATAACACAATGTTTGAAACGATTGAAGTAGTTTCTTTCTTTTGCTTTGTACGTCCTCAAAAGTCAGTCTGGATGTATTTAAAGAAAGCAGCAGTACATTTTCGAATGTTGACATCTCTATAATTTGTCTTCAAATGGGGCGGTCGTTCGTAGGCCAAAATTGTTTTCTCTGTTATACATATGTTGGGCAGTCTTGCAGCAAATATTTATTTGTAATTGTAACAGTTTCACAGTTACATTCATCAGCCTCATATCTTTTGTTTACTGAACAAGTTGTGTTTCAGCCTATTATGTCTTATGCGGATTCTAAGTTGGTAATATGACATGCATAATTAATCTTACTAGTAGCCTGAATGCGGTAATTCCCACTTAGTTTTATAAGTGCTTCATATAAACCTATAACCCACCATGTTGATTATATGTATAATATACAAATAGATATATAAATATAATATCAGGCTTAGTGATTAGAAAGGATCATCATCATCATCATCATCATCATCATCATCATCATCATCATCATCATCATCATCATTACATTCCGGACAGGTCCATTGTCCATAGATGCTCCGATCTCCTCCTTACTTAACATCTCCGTCAGTGTATATCGGGCTGATTGTACCAGTTTTATGTTGGTTATTCCGTATAGATGGGCCAGACATTTTCAGCACTACAAGAAACGTTGCACGAACAAATGAATTTAAGGAGAGCTGGGAATCGATGCCCTTGTCCAGAATGCTTGTTGACCAGAGTCCTTGTGCTCTTGACAAATGTTCATGTCTGGCGGCTCCCCGCTTCTCTCCCATATCCATCACCCTGGACAACGAAGTAGATACCCAGGCCTCCTTTAATTAATCTGTTTCGATTCGATTTCACCATTACCCCATACCCCGTTCAACTTCAAGGAGAAGTTATAGTAGTAGGGTCCTTCACCGGCTCAGAATGATAGTCCTGTGATTGAAGCAGCCGCAAAAGCAGCTACCCACGGTTTTACCCTCACAGGCTTATTAATCTGAAGGTGATTGTTGTCCATATGGGGTAATGGACTACTATTAATTAATCTGTTTGTGCGTCAGCTGATATAACATTGATATGTCTGACCCACCCATTGCTTCTAGTACTATCAAGTACTGGGGAGGCTACTCACTAGACTGTATTTAGTAGTTAGGTCCCTTTGGTACACGTATCTTCCGTCGTCTGCTCACACATCAACAGTTTGACTGGACCAAGATTGTGTTTCCGTGGCTTTCTTTTAAATAGCACAATACCGTAAAATATTTCATTAGAATACACTTATCTTTAAAGTGTGATTTAAATCCTATAAATACTATACTAAAGTAATAAGACAGCAGCAACTGAACACTTAGTTTAAGTTACCAGTAAATTTTAAATTATATTAATATTAAAGAAAGAGACAGACCACTGGAAGGTTTGTTTTTTGACTCCTGAATAGCCAAGACGCATGAGAACCCGGAGTTAAAGCTACTTACGTGACGTGTACAAGGCGGCTCATCTGTAAGACATTTGTTGTGAAAATATCACTGACTAGCAAAACATTTAATTATCTCATATTTATATTAGAGAAAGGGTAGGTAGGTTATCTGCTTTTTCTTTTCTTTTCAATTTTAGGACTTAATAAATAAATTCTTCTTTTCTTCATAAATAATAAAATATGTTCAAAGAAAACAACAGTCAACATGAGTTTGTTGACATCTTGAAGAGTTTATCTTCAAATGGAGTGGGTGTGGACCAAAACAGCTGTCTCTGTCCAGCATTTGCTGGGCACTGCTGTAACAAATGTTAAGCTGTCATTTTGCCAGATCCACAGTAACAGTCATCAGTATGTCCTTTCTTTAGTTTATTAAACGCATGGTATGTCAGCCTGCTGTATCCTGTGCAGTCTGAAGATTGTTTCTTGATTTCTTAGAAAGAGTTGGTAATATGCATCATCTTTCTGGATGTTCTGATTCCCACTTGGTGCCATAATTATAATTGCTTATTATAAACCTTTTGGCCTCATCATAGGTCATTTCTACATCAGGCTGAGCTTATCTTTCACCTTTGTTTGCTCTTAATTTTGAGATTTTTCTGTGTGATGGAGTGCATTGTATTACAACTCTCTTGGATTTCTCACATAGTGTCAACAACTTAACTTTGACAGGCATACAAGGATTCCTCTTTTGTACTCCACGAAATGAGAACGTACAAAAGGATACAAGTATAATACAAGTTTATTAGCTAGTTGTACAGTAGCTCTGCGAGCGGATAACCACATAGGTAATGCACATCATGGTATATCGTAATGATGATATGTGGAAGGTGATATCGATGGTAATATCTATCGGAGCTAAGACTAAGTCACAACTATTGCTACTGTCCTTTGTAAGCAACAAAGTATTAACAGCGAATACTTCGGTCTGTCATCTACGCTGTCGAGTCGCGGTCTGACGAGCTTCGTGGCGTATCCAGCCATGATCAGTTAACTCTGCATGCATCAGCTAGTTTGCGTGCTCGGAGTTCCAGCATGCAGTTAGTAACTGGTCAACTGTTTAAAGTTACTGGTGTTTCGTTGACACTTCTCGTGATGCGGGTTTCCCCACTCTATTGTGGGCAACTCCAGCTCACGTCTTACAGTGTCCCCTTTTTGGACACGAGTGTGTCCAGTTGGAGAACTATTTATTGTTCTCACTCGTGCTTCTGTCCTTTCTGTCCCTATTTCCTAGATCGCTATGTTCTCCTGATCCTGTCTAGGTCTCTTTCCATAGTTCTCCCTCTATCTTCTCTATTAGGTTCCTTGCAGCGCTTTGACAGGCTCTCCATCCCTCTGTGTTGTGTTACAAACTTTTAAGTTGTGGGTGTAACACAAGTAGTAATCTCAACAAAAATTAGGGTTGTCTAATTTTGTCAAAGACTGCAAGAGTTTTCTACCTCTGTTCTAGGCATAGGACAAGATCTCTCCTTTCCCTCGTCACACTGTTGTACTACTTCACTTGGCTAATTGATTAGCACACCACACTAGTACAGTTGGCTAGAGACTGTGCTCATATTAACATTATACTTCTTGGGAGTTTGTGTGATCCGGAACCAATGCCTTTTGACCTGTCCTCAAATTGTCAATAAAACTGACAACCCATACAAAATTGCCTCTATTACGAGTACAATACATGAATAATATTCATGCTCCCATATAATATTTACTCCAACTAGTATACATGCTTTATGTGCTCACGTTCACCTTTTTAGCTTCCGCTTGTGAAGAAATATTTTAGTGTTAAACTTAGGTTTTCAAGATTTTGTTGTGATCCCTGTTTAGAGTAGTTATTCCTCTTTACAATTAATGGTGTATGCATCTTTATGTGTTAGTTTTCCTGGTTGGTTGAGTGTTTCTATAAAACTAATATGTATTTAACTTACCAACATGTGAATGTATCTATATTTATGTGTATGTACTCTTTCGAGCGCCGTAAAGCGGTTTATTGTAGTCACAAACGAGTGTGTAAGTCTGATTTATGACTACCCTTCCGGTTTATGATGCTCAAAATATGTTTCCTATCTCTATCATCTAAGTATAGCAACTACATGGATAAAATAGAACAACACATCGTCTTGACACAGACAAATCACAACAACTCGCATTGTGCGGCGAAAAAAATTCCGCAACATATTTCACTCCTCTGTATTTGGTTCATTCTCTCTTTCATGCATACATCTTTCATTCCTCTTTCATTCTACACAGTTTTTAAAATACATGTTCTGTCATTAAAATATGGTTGTAGAAAAAAAAATGGATGACCAATATATATGTACAATAGATAGTTGGCTGAATTTAAACAGGTTTTCAAGCCAAATGACTGTGGTTTAGTTTTACACTCGTCATTTCTGTACAAAAATATACATATTTAAGAGGAATGTTCGCTACCAATCCTGTGGGTATTGATTAATCTAGCTAAACTATTCTAAGTTGGTGTACTGAGCTAAGCTAACCTAAGGGAACTAATCTAACTAAATAATGAAAATGGGGAAAAGTGTGTTAGTTACCTTATTGTGTGTTAATACATAGAATGGTATAAATTTCTAAATGATGGGATTAATTTCTAAGTAATGTTCTAATTAACTAACTGTCTAAGAAAATGTGTTTACATGATGATAAACTAAAGTACTGTTTTCTAAGTTGAAAAGTATGATGTAAAGGTTAAACTAAATGAGTTTCTAACTAAATGTAAATGCCATTTATCTATTAAATGATATAAATAAGGTTATAAGGGTGGTTCTACACTCTATTCTAACTACAAAAATATGATGTTACATGCAACTGATATAAAAACATAATATTATACATATCGCATACAATTCATTTATATCTAAATTACCTAATTACATCCAGGTGTGTTGACGGAGTAGTGTCCTCTGTTGAATCTCGATGAAAAATAGAGTTAATTTAGGACAAAGTCTGAAACATACGCTCTCATCCTGGGTAATATTGAAATATCGTTCTACTCATGGGTTGCATATATAGTGGTGGCGTAGACAACTCATAATGTGTCTGTTCATTTTCACTAGTACCTGACACTAGTTAATAGTAAGCCAGTTCAGGCGATTCACGATGGTAAGCGCACTACAGTGTCTGTATTCACTCACATAAGGCACTAGTTAACTTACAGTGTCACTGATTTTGGTGATGTCGGATCGCTCTCTTATCGTACCTCTAGGTATCTCGATCTGAGAAGGTCGGCTAAGTGTGTCTGCCAGAACGTTCATGTTCATCTTGATATGCTGTATCATGAATGCATAATTTTGCAGGATCAAAGACCATCTGTAGATCCTGTTGTTATGGTGGACTCCTGACTGCATCACTGTCAGCGGTGAATTGTCAGTTTCAATGACAAACTTGGTACCCGCTAAGAATCTATGAAGCTTCTGGACACAATAGATGACGCTTAAAGCCTCTAACTCAGAGACTGAGTATCTCGATTCAGCAGGGGTAATCTTGCGGCTTACATATACAATCGGGTGAAAGATTCCCTCATAGAACTGTCCTAAAACGCCAGCGATGGATATAGCACTTGCGTGTGTACGAAGAAAATACGTAAGATTGGGGTTAGGCAAGCGCAAGATAGGTACAACGCTGAACATATGTTTTAATTTTGATAATGCATCAATTTACTCTGCATCTTGTACATTTAATTTCTCAGATGCTTTCAAAACATTAGGAAAAAACGCTGGTGATTTCAGCTAAATTGGGTATGAACTTATTGTAGTAATTCACTAGACCAAGCAAGCTTCTGACCTGCTTCTTGGTCGTTTGGCATGGTTAAGTTCAAAATTTTGGTGACAATTTTCTCATCTGTCTTAAGTTGGCCTCTGGTGATCGTATGACCTAGGAAATCAATTTCTTCCATCCCCAACTCAACTTTGGATGCTTTACAGTAAGGCTGAATAATCTCAATCTATCGAAGACATGTCGCAGTTTCTGTAAGTGTGATGTCCAGTCTGCAGTATGGACACAAATGTCATCAATGTAAGTCGCTGTATTTGTAATTCCATGAAGAAGGTCCCTGGTGAGTCGGAAAAAGTGGCTGGAGCATTACGAAGGCCAAACGGAAGAAATATCCACTCATAAAGACCTAGAAGTGTTGAGAATTCTGTTAGATGGATAGAAAGTGGATGCATCGGGACTTGCCAGTATCCTTTAGTCAGGTCAAGTTTATAAAAAAATTCGAGAGGTGGACATATCAAGAATCAGATCCTCACATGATGGGATTGGCTCTGCATCGACCTTGGTGACATTATTTAACCGGCGAAAATCGACACAGAGGCGGATCGTAGAGTCCTTTTTCTTCACAAGGACGATAGGAAAAGAATATTCTGACTGCAACTTTTGGATTATTCCACTCGACTCAAGATTTAGAAGTTCTTTGTCGAGATTTTCCCTATAACTCAATTGGATGGAATAAGGTCGGCATTTGATAGGGGTGTTATCAGTCAGAATGATGGAGTGTTCGATTCTGTCAGTCCTACCTGGAATGTCGGAAAAAATGTCTCTGTATTCTGTCACTAGCTCTATTGTCTGTCGTCTTTGCTCGTCTGTGAGTCTTGGTTCTATTCGTATACTATCAATTGTCCCAGTCACGTCTACTGTCGGGACTGGTAGTTCTATGTCATCGTCGTCTATCTGATTGAGTACTGTGGTTGCACTACCTGTGTGTTCTGTTTCCTGATAAGGTGTATATGCGCTGTCGTCGTCTTCTGTCGCTCTAACTAGTGTAGTTGCGCTATGTACGTCTGTCGTTGGGTTGCTTGGTGTGGGTGCATTTTGTTTGTCTGTCGTCGGTTCTTGTCATGAAAGTAAGGCTTCAGCATGTTGATATGAAATATCTTTAATTTTTGGTTTATCGATTTTTCATAATCCACATCTGATATCTTTCGTACCACTTTGAATGGCCCTTGTCATGAAGTTAATAATAGATTACGTTTATCTGGTAGTAAAAGTAGCACCTCTTGATTGGGTTCAAGGTGTAGGGGTTTGGTACCCAGTTGTTGAACTTCAGCTGTTACATGCCTTTCATTTTTCATTACATGATGGCAAATGGTACATGACCGACAAAAAGATTTGATATTGTTACAGCACTTAGGCCAATAGAAATGTGCTAAAATTTTGGCTTTTGTTTTGCCATAAGACAAATGTTCAGCAAACGGTGAATCGTGTGCCATCTTTAACACGTTTTGTCGATGTTTCAAAGGTAACACTGTCTGCTGAATTTCATGGTTATTGGTGGTATAATAACGCATGAGAATTCCCTTGTGGAGCTTAAGGCGATGTGCGGCAGTAAAAACATCGATTTTTGGTCAACTTGGCTATTTTTGGAATAGTTCATTTTTAGACACCTTATTATGTCTTCTATCAGATTCTGTACTTGTTTTTGTTTAAAAACTGTTATTTTATGCAATATTCATAATTTACTGAACCACCCTCTTGTGTCAAAGTGTATAATTATTGAAAATTGTTACGAAATTGACGGTTTTCAAATCCTAACAACGATATCTCAGGAAAACACGACACGCACGTGTAAGGTATCCCTTGGAAAGGTCGTGATCTTCCGTAACTGTTCGTAAAACTACGAGTTCGTCTAATCGGAAGCTCTTCTGTGTACATCGGGTTTATTCGTGTCTATCATCTTCCGGAAACTTCCATATATGGAAACATCGTAAGTAATCCGCGTTCGCCGATGGCTGAAATGTGATCACGTGGGTTTTCCAAAATGGCGGCTTTGTGTGTTTACACCTGGCGACGTGCTGAAAGTTCATTGTTGACGACAGACTGACACGCATTGAAATATGCCTCGTTCTAAGAAATTTTAACATAAAGTCATCTACTCAACGTAAGTAATCTCTCAGGACTACACCTCACAAATGCTCGTAAGCAGCGAAAAGCCTATCAGAACGTCGTAAACGATTCTAGACGATCAAACGATCAGACAATTCTGAAACTACTGAAGAAAGCGACCCAGCTAAAGAAAGTGCACATGCCACTTATTCCAAATCCAAGTGTTTTGACAGTGAATCTGAATGAATCAGTGCTATTGTGTTCTTCTCAAAGTTGTGGAAGTGATTCTTTTATTACCCGAAGCCAATTTAAAAGAGATACGTATAAATACACAACATCCACTAGCAGCATGTATGATTCTGGTGACGACAATGGATATCAAAAACGGGAACACAGAGCAATAGTTGATTGTTCAGAAATTGAGGCAATAATCAAATTGTTATGTTGTCCAGTTTGTAAAAATACTAGTCTTATTTTGAAAACTGACAGCAAGAAAACCAAGGGATTAGCTGTGTATGCAGAGGTTTTACTGCCCTTGCTGTGAAGAAGTGGTGTGTGGAAGATACCTATCTGCAAGAAGTAATGATGGGGATAGATCTTTTGCTGTCAACAGCCAGTCAGTATATTCAGCATTAGTTTTGTGGGATGGGTGCAACGACATTTCAAGCAATTTTTGTGAAAACATGAACCTGCAAGGTCTTCATCACAAAACATTTCACAGCAAAGCGAATAAACTATATTCAAGATAGAAGATCTGGAGGACACTGTTTTTTCTCAAACCGTAAAGTATGTTCGACAGGCTCATGCACAACAGTCAGGCATAACTCTACATGACAATGATGTGCTAGATATTAGTGTCAGCTTTGATGGCACTTGGCTGACTAAGGCCACACATCCCACTTGGAGTTGGCTGTGCAGTGGATGTTCTTACAGGACTTTGCATAGATGCCCATGTTATGTCCACATATTGCCAGGTGTGTGAAACCACTGGGTAAGACACTTTCCAGGGACAAACCAGATGAATTTGCAGCATGGAAGGCAGAACATCTTCTAAACTGTGACAACAATTTCACAGGATCTGCTGGAATGATGGAGGTGGAGGCTGCAAGGGTGCTGTGGCGACGGTCTGTGGCCCGTCATAAACTTCGCTAACGTCAATACTTTCTGATGGTGAAACCAACCAAAAAAACATTTGGCGGAACTTACCAAGATCAAACCATATGGGGATGACAATTCAGATAGACAAAGAGGAGTGTATTAAACCAGGTCAATAAACGCCTTGGAACAGCACTGTGCGCAAACTAAACTACTTAGTAGATGTGTGTCAGGATAACTCAGAATTCAAATGAGTTGTTTACACAGCTTGATAATGGGCTCATGCACTAAAGACACCTGTGCCTCTCGCAAGCGCGTTCAGTTTGCAGTTGTAACTGCAGCAAGAGAGTTCAACTTTGGAGTCTACTGCTGCTGCCCAAGACAACTGCCCAGTTTATGGACCTTCTACAGGCCTGCATATGCAGAGACTAGGAACATTTAGGATGCAGAAGCAAGTAAGAAATAGTCTGAAGTACAAGAAGGACAAACAAACTAAAAGACGCGACACTGTACGAGCGGCCAAACTGAAGAGACAAGGTGAGCTGCATGCTCTGGAGGGAGGGTCCTGCATATTCAGCAGGACAATTTTAACACTCAAGATACAGTTTTACACTTTTTTCTCTGTAAAAGAGTGCATTAGTATAAAAAAACAACAAAATAATTAGTTTTTCCCCGTTTTCTCATTTCGCCAGTTTTTTTTATACATAAGTACAATTGTTTTAAAAACTATTCGGTAGATTTCATTCAAACTTTGCAGAGATATTCTTTATTATATCACTTACATTGTGAGTAGATTAATCTTGAAAATTACATTTTAGTTTTTGTGCTACACTAAAAAAAAAAAAAAAATGTCATGAAAAATGTCATTACCATTTTCACATTTTGAAAAAAAAAACTGCAAAGAGATATCATGAAAATTTTCTACTAAACCTGTAAAGGGTCTATTTACTTACACATAAAACAAAGAATTTAGCCTGTACATTAAAAAATACATGTTTTATGGGTATATTAAGAAATTCAATATGGCCGCTGTTTATCTTGGTTTCCATAGCAACCGTTAAGTGCAAAGTCAATTTGACAATATTTTATCGATCAGCAGTCTTTAATATCAAACCCTATACCATAAAAGAACATAGAAATTAAGTATTATGGAATTAAATTTTTTAAGGGTTAGCATGCCTTAAATACCAGGAGGCATTTTTGGTTTATTTGGCCTTTTTCACCTAATAATTTAAAATAAGGTGCAATGGTTGGATCGGCGCGTTGTGCCTCGATAAACTCTTGTCGAGTGGTATTGTCAATAGTACCGCTAGGTGTTAATAATTGTAACATTTCATCTTGTAGGTCATTCTGATGTGTTTGGGTCTCTGACCTAGTTACTGCATTAGCCGTGTTGGTGTGTTTCCAGGCTAATATTTCATCATCAGTGCAGTGTCTTAACCCTGGTAGGCACCCTAAAATGAGGTCAGTACAGGGGTCTTGTAAAAGTAGCGCACGTAAATGTGCCGGAAAGGAACGGGGTGTTTATACAGACTTTTGCTAGCGGGTATTTCTCAATATTGCCAGAAAAAGTGCTGCATTTAACAAAATCGCCCGTATAATCCTCTGGGTTAATTAGTTCTTTCCTTACCCCGATTAAAGTACTTCCGCTATCAAGTAAACATTGGCATGGATATTCATTGACCAGTGCATCGTGGAACTTTAAATTGCCTCTGGAGGCTAAAGCTGAATTTGCATCTTCATTAGAACATGGTACAATGTGACCACATTTGAGTTTACCGTCCGTAATGGAACTGGTGACAAGTATCACATTTATCGAAAGTCTAAAATATCAGTAACAACAGCAACACTTTCACACTCATTGAATGGTAATACATTTTCGTTCTCACACTCAACTTCACTGTCATTATCAGAGGATGTATCAATCAGCACAGCATTGCTGGCCTTCATTCTCTGCCTGCCCAAACATTTAGAAGAAGAATGTCCATAAGAAGAACAAAAAAAAACATTTAACTGCACGTTTATATGAGTTCCTTTTGTTTTCCTGCTTTTTGATCATCATTTCAAGATGTGCAGGGTGTGACGGATTTTTATCACACATCGAGAATCGTTGGTGATATAAATTGCAGTATCCACACTGGGGTGGCTTTTGGTATGGTTTATCTTTCTTCTCATAAGATTTCTGGTTGAAAGATCTGTTTGGTTGGTTCTTTGCAAACGCTGTAATTTCAGAATCATGTATAGATGACTTAAATACATCTCGGTTGGAAGAGAAATACGCTGAACCACGTTTCTCCAACTGTTCTAGAGATTCAATGTCTGCTTGTTGAAGGAACTTAGCAAAAGGAGTTGGCACTGTGGATATTACTTTATCCATAACCATTAAGTCTTGTAACTTGTCAAAACTCTTTCCTACTTTCGCTGCCTTAAGCCATTTACTGAATATACTTTGAACGTTAGATACATAATCTAGGAACGTTTCGTTCGGTTTTGGTCTAATTTGTGAGTACTGGATCTGATATCCAGGAGCATCGAGTAGAAAATGCTGCATGATTCTGTCATGAATATATTGGTATTTGTTTCTTAATTCTGTTGGTATAGACTCAATAACTTTTAAGGGCTCCCCAGAGAGATTTCTCATATAAATCATGGCCCAATATTCTAACGGTATTTTCTGAAATCTGAGCTGAAACTCGATATTCTCGGTCCAAGCTGAAATTGAATCTCCTTGACTATAGGGCTTGATAATCCCTTTATATTTAGAAAATTTGTTTTGCTCTTCTGACTCTTCTGTTTAGTGGTAGCTATTTGAAAGTTTGAGTCAATTTCCATTTCTTTCATCTTTAACTTTGTGTGTCTACCTCTATTTGCTTTTGCTTGGCGGCGTCCTCTAATTCTATTGCTTTTGCTTTGTGGCGTTATCTAACTCTATTCTGTTTTGCTTGCTTGTTTCCTCTAACTCCCTCATCTCTTTCTGATGTTGTCTTTCGAGTGCTCGTTCATCTCTCTCTATTGCAGCTTTTCTTTCTGTTTCCTCTTTGTATTTCTGTTCTGCCCATTTTTCTAATTTCTCCCCGCTATGGCCTAGGTCTTTGCCAGCTTGGATGCATTCACTTAATGTTGACATTGTATGGCTTTATGTTCTTACACAAATGGTATATAAATAATTTCACAATTAATAAGTTTCACACGTTCACATTCAATCACTGAAAAGTAAGATGCATTGTTAATCGTGCTTATCAAAATAGTGAAAAAATACTCATCTAATCAGATGAAAGTACGGCCCCTCGGGATGTTACACCGCTGTCTTGCACACACAGAATCGATAGACTTGCTCGTACGTGTGATGTCTCTGTTTTGTAGAGCATCAACAAATTAGTGCATAATATATGTTACAAAATACATGGTGGTGATTAATTTAAATGTTACAGTTCTTACGATCGGCAAATTACAAATGTGATGTGAATAATATGAATGATATAAATGATATGAATGGTATGATCGTATGAATGAATCGTCAAATGAATGGTGAGATGAATCGTCGAATGAATAGTCAATTGTCGTCTTGTCTTCACTTTCTACTGTCTCTGACTGAGCTATGCTGTATGATCTTAGTTTGACTTCTAATTTACTTCCCTTGTACAAAATATGTTTGACTTTGCACAAGTTCGTGGGTAAATTCAATGAACGTTGACATAATGAATGTAGTATCACAAATATTCAAAAATAATGGTTAAACTTGTGATTTAGATTTATATTTAACGTTTACACAAATCACAGTTTGAAGTTTCCGAATTTACATCGATGGAATAACAAATAGCATTTTAGTCGAAATTTTTACACTTTATGTGGGAAAATGGTCTTGAAAAGTGCTTGAAGGTGGTTCAAGCCCCACCTTCTGACACCAAATCGGATCCTGCCTGTCAACAACTTAACTTTGACAGGCATACAAGGATTCCTCTTTTGTACTCCACGAAATGAGAACGTACAAAAGGATACAAGTATAATACAAGTTTATTAGCTAGTTGTACAGTAGCTCTGCGAGCGGATAACCACATAGGTAATACACATCATGGTATATCGTAATGATGTTATGTGAAAGGTGATATCGATGGTAATATCTATCGGAGCTAAGACTAAGTCACAACTATTGCTACTGTCCTTTGTAAGCAACAAAGTATTCACAGCGAATACTTCGGTCTGTCATCTACGCTGTCGAGTCGCGGTCTGACGATCTTCGTGGCGTGTCCAGCCACGATCAGTTGACTCTGCGTGCATCAGCTAGTTTGCGTGCTCGGAGTTCCAGCACGCAGTTAGTAACTGGTCAACTGTTTAAAGTTACTGGTGTTTCGTTGACACTTCTCGTGATGCGGGTTTCCCCACTCTATTGTGGGCAACTCCAGCTCACGTCTTACAGTGTCCCCTTTTTGGACACGAGTGTGTCCAGTTGGAGAACTATTTATAGTTTTCACTCGTGCTTCTGTCCTTTCTGTCCCTATTTCCTAGATCGCTATGTTCTCCTGATCCTGTCTAGGTCTCTTTCCATAGTTCTCTCTCTATCTTCTCTATTAGGTTCCTTGCAGCTCTTTGACACATAGTTAATTGAGTATTGCTCTTATGACTGTTAGTTGTGCACTGTTTCTGCTATTGAGTATTCAACAACTGGCTTTGCATCTATAAAAGCTTTGTTTCTCCTAATTTTTTTCTGTCAACAGCATCTATATGGCAGTTCTAAAAGCCTCTGTCTGTACTCTGAAGTTATTAGAGAATGTTTCTATTGCCACTGAGTGTGTCTCTTTGCTCTATTTTTCAGATTTATGAGAGTCCCCCTACCTCAATTTTCTGTGCTTGAGCTTCACATCTGTGCAGAAACATGGTGATCATTGTAACATTGCCCATACTTGGATCGTCCTGGAAAGATTTCAGATGAATTAATACATGCTTTTAGATAATGGACATTATGGAGAAGCTTGGCTGCGCACATCAGTTGGCAAGGCACTTGATGATGATGAGGATGTTCACGCTTCCTTGATGCTAGGATAATAGATCATTGCATAGCCTTCTCATATAAAAAAAAAAAGGGGGGGGGGGGGGTTGCTTACCAACCAGGTAGTCATTAATTCCACTTAGCATTAAGGTGGATGTTTTAAACTGACCTGCGCTCCCAGGCTGATCTAGCCTAGAATGGTCACTAAGAAATGTCATGGAAAGTAACGGCAGCCAATCAGATATTGTCCACTTCAACTCGTGATTTCCGATTGGTCTATTCAAATATGGGACTCACACCTTATAATATCCAGTACACCCCAAGCCACGTAATAGGGCCCTTTACTTATTTACTTCTCAGATAAAGACAGACTAATATAACTTTCCTTCACTTATGTCTCTTTTCAGTGAAAGTGATATATAGTGTACACATTTGGAAGCATGAGGCTACATATACTAAGTGCTGTTTGTTTCTTTATGGTGACCTCGACGCCACTGCTAGCGAAGCCTGTGAAGCGAGGACCACCGCAGCCAAATCCAGCTGAAGGGGGATCTCCAGAGAGGCAGGAGGTTAGTTGCAGTATTTATGTTTTTTTTAAGGGGAGGTGCTGGCAAAATATTAGATAACTGCAGAATGCAACACATGGTCTCTGTAATTCTGCTCAGGCTTTGTGTTATGGAGACGTATAACTCCATCCATGGCCTGGTTATAGTCATGTCTTTTTTGAAGCACATTGTAACAAACTGTCAAGATGGCCAGGTGCCTGTATACAGATTGCCACTAGTTTTACAACTTAAATTATTTAAACATAAATAATCAGACATAATTTTAAAATAATATTGTTGCTAAATTTAATCTTTTTAATTAAAAAAAAACTGTTAGTTTTACTAAAAAACAACACAGTGGATCCGAAGAGAGTGGTTGCTGTCTCTGGAGCAGTCTCAGCTGGCAAAGATTAGTTTCTTCTTCTTCTTCTTCGTTCATCCGGAGTAATTTTTTCGGATGTGACTGCGTTGTGCCTGTTTACAGCAGAGCTGCGTTCTTGCGCCGTTAGGCCGACACATCCGACTTCTGCGGGCATTTGTTGACCAGGTTAACCTTCCCGGGGGGATTAGTTTCATCTTTGTGCCAGGGCATGCGGGAGTACAAGGAAATGAGCGGGCTGACGAGCTCGCAGGTAAGGCTACTGTGGAGGGTGAATGCGCTATGGACTAGGCTGATATTCTGAATGCTCTACAAGAAGTAAGACTTTTGCGTGAACCAAGTGATGACTGTGAATCTACAACCATGGTCAGACTGCGAGAGCTACAAATTAAAAGAGGTGTTGCCAAACAAGAACACTACGCAGGAAGCTAAAGAAGATTGATTAACCAACAAGAACTGATGTCGTGAGCCGCTACACGCTGCAGGATTTTCTGAGGAGGGGATCCAAGCATTTATGGACTGAATGGTTCGATGTGAAATGAGGGTGATCTGTCGACTAACAAACTAACAGTAGCATTATATGTGAGTGTAGCTTTCATGGCAATCCATCATAATTAAGTCTTTCAGCTCCTGGCCTGATCATTCCATTCTATAGTTGTTTGTCTGTTGTCTCTATTTTATTCATTCTCTCTCGTTGAACTCAAGCGTGGTCCACATACATGTCAAAATTTTCTGGACATGTTATGAGAAGAAATGACTTGGAGAACTTGGTGACAACTGGCAAGATCGAAGGGAAGAGACCAAGGGGAAGACCGAGAAGTAAATACCTGGATGACTTGGCCACGTGGCATGGTCGAGACAGGATCACGGAGCTGATCCACGACTCTGGTAATCAAATGAGATGGCAAAACATGACCGTCCACATTTATCGGCATGGCACATGATGGATGGGTGGATGTCTAGTAGCACTGGACTGATTTTTGCTTGTGGATTAGCTTTCCCTATTACCAGTGTCCCTCACCATCAGGCGAGCCCACTCCGACTTCAGAGGTACTTGTAATTTATGAACCCTAAGTCAAGGACAGTAAGTCAGCATTTTAGTCCAAATGACAGATGCAGGGGTTGAACCAGCTATCTCAGCGTCAGCACACCAGAAGTTTAAGAGTGAGTGCTCTTTTCCATTTGACCATCATGACCTCCAGCTGTATTGTAATCAACAGCTATGTTTACATGGGTTCCTCAAACAAACTGTCCCGTTTGTGACCCATACCTATATTGGATCCTCAAACAAACTGTCCTGTTTGTGACTCGTGCCTATATTGATTCCTCAAACAAACTGTCTCGTTTGTGACTCATGCCTATATTGGATCCTCAAACAAACTGTCCTGTTTGTGACTCATGCCTGTATTGGTTCCTCAAACAAACTGTCTTGTTTGTGACTCATGCCTATATTGGTTCCTCAAGCAACTGTCCTGTTTGTGACCTGTGAAAGAATAGGCACATAATAAATATGAATCGCTGAGGAGGAAAGCTTTTTAAATATGACTATTTGTGATTGCAGTGTTTTGCTGCGTTCCCCCCCCCCCCCCCCCCCCTTCTTTATAAAATACATTTCACTCAGTTTTCAGCATGAATTATTTTTAAACATTGTTTATTGTTTCACATACAGACTGGATTAGCATATGATCGGTATCTGCGCCAGGTTGTTGAAGTCCTAGAGAATGACCCAGGGTTCAAGGAAAGACTGGAGAAATCCAACATTTCTGATATTAAGGTACTTCTACTTGTTGTGCTTGTCTGTTTCAGGTTATGTAGTGACATCTGGTGAGAGCTCAGATAAGTGCTTCACACGGGGTGGTATTCATAGATTCCATCAATTTCTGGTAGATTTTAACATAACAAAGAACATATACGACAGGCTTTATTGTAGTGTGTGGGTGCATTGGTATAATGGTTAGGATGCTGACGAAGGAATGGGTACCGTCGGGCAAGGATTTAATGCCAGCTCTCATAGTTTGCTATGGGAGGGAAAGATGGGCCACCTGTTTCTTTGTGCACTGTGGCTCACAAAATGTGATGGTCTTAAGACTTAACATACCCACAACAGGTTCCTGCTTTGGAACTTGTAACAAAAGTAGTTGTACAAAATCATATAGATTGTGGGGGAGGAGCACATAGCATATACTTTATGCTTGCAAACGATTGTGATTCACATTCATAATAAAGAGCAAGCCATGCAACATTTCAATAATTGGATGTTTAAAACAGGGATTTAATCTTTTTTTTTTATAGATTTGATGAGAGCCATGGTAGTGTAGGTCAGGGGTTCGATCCACGTTGGTGTAGATTCAAATTGTAATAACTGACCTGGATTCCCAGGTTGACCGAGCCTAAAATGGTACCAGGAAATGTCTTGCGAGGTCAAGACGGTCGGCGTGGTACCGACCATATCATGCATGAGTGCCGATTGGCTTGTACAAATGTGTATCTGGCAACATGTGTCTAACCTATGAGGTTCAACGTTGACTAGTTGACTTATTATGATTATATTATTATATGTTGCAGTATTATTATTATTATATGTTGTGGTAACTGTTCTGTTTGTTGAAACTTTAGAGTGGCAAGATTGCCGAGCACTTGTATTTGGTGAACCATACAGTGCGTACAGCCTTGGATGAACTTAAGCGACAGGAGGTTGCTCGGCTGCAGGAACTGGCTCGTCTCCAGATGCAAGGTATGTGTAGTTTCATTTATGAACTCTGCTGAGTTAAGTTGATCAAGAATCAATATTACAGCACTCAGGACATTCCTTTACGTGTTCCCTCCTCATCTTCAACAGCCAGCGAAGAGTCCCAATACTAAGGGTAATAGTAGCAGTCTGATTATGTGTCTGTCTGGCCTTTCCTCAGAGAACTGAGTGTTGGGCAAATTCTCTGGTCACTCCTTTTCTCTCCAGACCCAGATGATTTGTCTGTTCTACCACAGTATGCACATGACCCCAAAGGGCCTTGATCAAATCTGCATTATACCCGGGAAGGTTAATCTGGTCAACAAATGCCCGCAGAAGTCGGATGTGTTGGCCTAAAGGTGCAAGTAAAGCAGCTCTGCTGTAAACAGGCACAATGCAATTACATCTGGGGAAAAAAAAACTCTGGATGAACGCAGCAGAAGAAGAAGAAGAAATTTGCATTATTGTGCACCATTACCCCACACTGGCGTTGGTTAGGACAGACATTGAGAAAACGTGAGGACAGTGTAACTAGAGACTGTCTTGTCTGGAACCCACAAGGCAAACGAAAGGGACAGAAACCTGAAAAGACACAAAGAAAAGAAATGCAGATGGATGAAAAATGTAAGGAGGACACGGAGGGAGCTGTAAGAAATTGCAAAAGATGGGGCAGTGTGACATGGGTGGGTTGAGGGCCTTGGCCCCAATAGAGGATAAAGAGCAGAAAAAGAAGAAGATTATCTCACCCCATGGTGCAGACCCAGCCAATCTGTCTGCCTAGTTGTTGCCCACCCCATCCAATGGTGTTGACCCAGCCAATCTGTCTGCCTAGTTGTTGCCCACCCCATCCAATGGTGTTGACCCAGCCAATCTGTCTGCCTAGTTGCCCACCCCATCCAATGGTGTTGACCCAGCCAATCTGTCTGCCTAGTTGCCCACCCCATCCAATGGTGTTGACCCAGCCAATCTGTCTGCCTAGTTGCCCACCCCATCCAATGGTGTTGACCCAGCCAGTCTGTCTGCCTAGTTGCCCACCCCATCCAATGGTGTTGATCCAGCCAGTCTGTCTGCCTAGTTGCCCACCCCATCCAATGGTGTTGATCCAGCCAGTCTGTCTGCCTAGTTGTTGCCCACCCCATCCAATGGTGTCGATCCAACCAGTCTGTCTGCCTAGTTGCCCACCCCATCCAATGGTGTTGATCCAGCCAGTCTGTCTGCCTAGTTGCCCACCCCATCCAATGGTGTTGATCCAGCCAGTCTGTCTGCCTAGTTGTTGCCCACCCCATCCAATGGTGTCGATCCAACCAGTCTGTCTGCCTAGTTGCCCACCCCATCCAATGGTGTCGATCCAGCCAGTCTGTCTGCCTAGTTGTTGCCCACCCCATCCAATGGTGTCGATCCAGCCAGTCTGTCTGCCTAGTTGTTGCCCACCCCATCCAATGGTGTTGATCCAGCCAGTCTGTCTGCCTAGTTGTTGCCCACCCCATCCAATGGTGTTGATCCAGCCAGTCTGTCTGCCTAGTTGTTGCCCACCCCATCCAATGGTGTTGATCCAGCCAGTCTGTCTGCCTAGTTGCCCACCCCATCCAATGGTGTTGATCCAGCCAGTCTGTCTGCCTAGTTGTTGCCCACCCCATCCAATGGTGTCGATCCAACCAGTCTGTCTGCCTAGTTGCCCACCCCATCCAATGGTGTTGATCCAGCCAGTCTGTCTGCCTAGTTGCCCACCCCATCCAATGGTGTTGATCCAGCCAGTCTGTCTGCCTAGTTGTTGCCCACCCCATCCAATGGTGTCGATCCAACCAGTCTGTCTGCCTAGTTGCCCACCCCATCCAATGGTGTCGATCCAGCCAGTCTGTCTGCCTAGTTGTTGCCCACCCCATCCAATGGTGTTGATCCAGCCAGTCTGTCTGCCTAGTTGTTGCCCACCCCATCCAATGGTGTTGATCCAGCCAGTCTGTCTGCCTAGTTGTTGCCCACCCCATCCAATGGTCTCGATCCAACCAGTCTGTCCACCTGCTTGTTTCCCTACGCACCAGCATGTCCTGGGGGAAATATCCAATCTGTGACTTTTAAATTGAAGCATGCCACTCGGCATGAAGTATGTCCATCTTACATTTTGCGCTTCCAATCACTCACCCTTTTTACATCAATTATCTATTGTGCATATTACATTCATATAGAAAAAACATTTTAAAATGAATGTTTATAGTTTATTAGTAATTGTTTTAGTTTATCCCCGGATGTTTCTGATCCACACAGCAGTACTGATTTAATGCTAGAGTTAAGTATTCCAAGTTTGGTGCTTAGTTTCATTTTTTTGACCTCCACAAATTTCCTAGTTGCTGTTAAAGCAACTCTTGCGTTATGTGTTATTTTTATATCTCTGTTCCCCTAATTTTGACTACATTTCTACCTACATCGGTGTACGGTTCTACCTCATGAAGTGAGGTTTCACCAAGGGATATTAGGTTATTATTTGCTTGATTTATTCTCATTATCACAGAAAAAGAGAAAAGAAAAATCACAACAACAGAAATGAGGTTCCTGAGAAGAATACTCAACGTATCAAGAAGAGATAAGATCAGAAATGAAGAAATCAGGACTAAAGTGGGGGTTAAAGCTGCTCTAGATTTTATTAGAAAGCAGCAAGTCAAATGGTTTGGCCATGCAAGTAGGTTACCAGTCAACAGCATGCCACAACAAGCAATGATATACAGACCAGATGGAAACAGAGGAAGAGGCCGACCACGTAAACGTTGGACGGAGGGAATAGCAGAATCCATGGGAATGTCGATATATGAATGCCCATAACCGGGCACTCTCATGAAGTTTATACTTCACCTCGACACCGCAAGGTACAAGAGGAACATGATGAGATGAGATGAGATTCTCATTATCTTTGTCTTTCCCTTATGAATTTCTAAATTTCACAATCATGTATTAAAACTATAATTTCCAAGACAGAATCAATCAGTCAATCACTATTCCAGGAACATTTTGAAGTGACCTTGCATTTGAAAGGAACATTTACATTCTTAATAAGAATCAGAATATGTGTAATTCTTCTTTATTCATATGCACCATATGCCCCACTAGGGCAAAGCCCCTCAGCCTGCTCATGTCAAGCAGCGTTATCTTTTGATATCTCCCGCAGCTCCCTCCATATCCTCCCCAAATAGTTCATCTCTGTCTGTAATTATCTTCTCTGTGTGTTTTAGGTCTCCCACTATTTTATTTATCTTGTGGGTTCCAGAGTGTCGTGTTATACTATCCTCATGTTGTGTAATTAATAAAGAGTTAATATCTCAGGTTCTGACCATGTGACTGTTTTGTTTCTGCAGCTGGTGGTTACAGGGGTGTGCAGAAATTTCAGATTCCAGGCCATTTGGATCTGAAGAATCCCCACAGCTTTGAGATGGAGGATTTGAAAAATCTAATTCAAAAGGTAAAATTATTACTGTGATGTACTTATAATTTCTTTTGGACTTGGTCCAATATGGCTGATAGGCTGTTGAACTGTTAAGGAGTGTTTTTGCTTTTGGCTGCGGTTTGCATATGTAATTTCCTCATTTTCGACTGGTAGTACATGTTCCATTGCCCAGCTACTGAGTTAAGTGCATGGAGCGACACTGTGAACTGTGGATTTCATGGCTGTTGCATCTGTCCACAGTGGTTTGTATTGTTAACTGCATGTTCAGAAAAACGGCAGACGGCGGGTTGCTGAACTAGCTGGCTTTGCCTTATACATTGTGTGTGCAACTGCTGGTTTCTAGTGACTGCCACTTTCATCAACTATGAACTGTAAATTTAGTGGCAGACTGTTGTGTTGGCATTCTGGCAGCAGCTTTGTGCACGTATGCATTTTGTTGGGATTGCTGTCTGTTCCACTTTTCACATGGGACAGTGAGGAGCATTCAACAGGACAGTGTGATATTCACTGGCACAGGAATGGAGCATTATGGGGTGACCCTTTGCCGTGAAGTTGGAACCACTACTAATGACTAATTAACTTCTAATGTTCTTATGCACTTTCCTTTATTCTCCTTTGGGACACAGGCCTCAACCAACTCACTCTAAGCCATCCTGTTCTTAGTTGTCTCATGCAGCTCTGTCCGTGTTCTGCCCACATTAAGGCCATTCTAGTTATACTGTTCTCACGTTTTCTGAATGTATGTCCTGTCTGACGCCAGCATCTTTTCTTTAATTCTTGCTTCACTGGCATGTGTCAGACATCACTGATCATGACTTGTGCTGGGAATGTCAGACATATCACCAGCTTGCTCACAGAATGTACCATAATTGTTACATCCTGGGCAACATCCTGTGACCGCCATGTTTTACAAAAATAGGAAGTAACTCTACCACCTTCCAGGAAGAATGGTGCTGCAAGGAGTGACCAGAGGATCTGGCCGACACTCAGGACTCAGAGGCAAGGCCAGACGGACACATAATCAGACTGATACTGGTACCATTAGTATTGGGAACTCTTCACTGGCTGTTAAATGAGGATGTAAGGGAATGTCCTGTGTGCTATGATGTTGGTTCTTGACTCAACTTATTTCTGGAAAGACATTTTTGTATACACTGATCAGCACTTCTTGGGTGATATGGTCAATACCTAGCCAGCTGCCTTGACTTCCCATAACATCGTCCTGGTACCCATTTCAGTCTGGGTTGACCTGTCAACTCAGTTCAGTTTTCAAATTCACCCAAATGTGGGTTTGAACAGATTACTATTGAGCATCTGGCCACCAGCTCCTAATACAACCACATGGCTCATTAATATGACAACTGTGCATCTGGCCACCAGCCCCTAATACAACCACATGGCTCATTAATATGACAACTGTGCATCTGGCCACCAGCCCCTAATACAACCACATGGCTCATTAATATGACAACTGAGCATCTGACCACCAGCTCCTAATACAACCATATAGCTCATTACTATGATATAGCTTGCTTTAAACCTGTTTGTTTTGTGCTTTATTAATATTCAGACAACGGCTGATCTTGAGGAGCTAGACAAGAAGAGGAGACAGGAGTTCAAGGAGTATGAGATGGAAAAGGAATATGAAAAAAGAGAGCATCTGAACCAGCTGTCAGAGGAGGAGAAGAAAAAAGAGGAAGCTAGACTGGAGGAGCTGAAGAAGAAACATGCAGACCATCCCAAACTGAATCACCCAGTAAGCATATTTGTCCGATACTGGGCGTATGATAATTTGTTATTGTCATTGTCATCGTAACATTATTATCATCATCATCATAATTAGTGAAATCATCATCGTTGTCATCTTATCATCGTCATCTCCACCATCTCCATTCATCATTGTCGTCATCGTCATAATTAGGGGAATCATTGCTGCTGTCATCACCATCATCATCACCACCTCCAGACATCATTATCATTATTAGTGGAGTCATCACTGTTATCATCTCATCATCACCACCACCACCTCCAGACATCATTATCATTATTAGTGAAGTCATCACTGTTATCATCTCATCATCACCACCACCACCTCCAGACATCATTATCATTATTAGTGGAGTCATCACTGTTATCATCTCATCATCATCATCACCACCTCCAGACATCATTATCATTATTAGTGGAGTCATCACTGTTATCATCTCATCATCATCATCACCACCTCCAGACATCATTATCATTATTAGTGGAGTCATCACTGTTATCATCTCATCATCATCACCACCACCTCCAGACATCATTATCATTATTAGTGGAGTCATCACTGTTATCATCTCATCATCATCACCACCACCTCCAGACATCATTATCATTATTAGTGGAGTCATCACTGTTATCATCTCATCATCATCATCACCACCTCCAGACATCATTATCATTATTAGTGGAGTCATCACTGTTATCATCATCATCATCATCATCACCACCTCCAGACATCAGCATACTCATCGTAATTTGTGGAATCATCACTGTTATCATCTCATCATCATCACCACCACCTCCAGACATCATTATCATTATTAGTGGAGTCATCACTGTTATCATCTCATCATCATCATCACCACCTCCAGACATCATTATCATTATTAGTGGAGTCATCACTGTTATCATCTCATCATCATCATCACCACCTCCAGACATTATTATCATTATTAGTGGAGTCATCACTGTTATCATCTCATCATCATCACCACCACCTCCAGACATCATTATCATACTCATCATTATTAGTGGAGTCATCACTGTTATCATCATCATCATCATCACCACCACCTCCAGACATCAGCATACTCATCGTAATTTGTGGAATCATCACTGTTGTCATCTTATCATCACCACCACCTCCAGACATCATTATCATAATCATAATTAGTGGAATCATCACTTTTGTTATCTCATCATCACCACCACCACCACCTCCAGATATCATTATCATAATCATCATAATTAGTGGAATCATCACTTCTGTCATCTCCTCATCACCACCACCACCTCCAGACATCATTATAATAATCATCGTAATTGGTAGAATCATCACGTTTGTCATCTCATCATCACCACCACCACCACTTCCAGACATCATTATCATAATCATCATAATTAGTGGGATCATTGCTGCTATCATCATCATCACAACCCCCTCCAGACATCATTACCATCATCATCATTACCACCATCATTATCATATTCATCATAATTAGTAGAATCATCATTGAGGTCATCGCAGTCATCACCACCATCTCCAGCCATCATTACCAACAATATTTATCATCATCATCACCACTATCAGACATCATTATCACCATTATTATCATAATCATAATTAGTAGAATCATTACTGTTGTCATTATCACCACCAACACCACCAGCCATTATTACTGTCATCATCATAATTAATAAAATCATCGATGTTGTTATCATCATCATCTTCACCACCACCAGATATCACTATCATCATCATTATTAACATCATCATCATTATCATAATTAATAGAATCATTGTCGCTGTCTTCATTACCTCCACCACCAACACCACCAGACATCATTATCATCTTCTTCATCTTTTGCTCTTTATCTCCTTTTAGAGCACAGGCCCAACCATCTCTGCCAACCCACCGTATCTTTTGTAAATATACTGTCGTTATCATGATCGCCATAATTAATAGAATCATTGCCGATGTTGTCATCACCACTTTCTACATCATCAACATTATGACTAGAATCAATTTAAGCTCAAGCATATTAAGCCTTGCCGCCATGTAGACACCGAGGCCACTATTATCTTTTTATATATAGTTATACATTTTAATGAGAGCAGTTGGCCTCAGCTCCACTCCTGTGTTCTTGTATTTATGTCCTGTTCATTTGTTGTGTTCTCAATAACATATGTGTTTGTCTTTAGGGCAGCAAGGACCAGTTTGAAGAAGTCTGGGAGAAAGTGGATCATCTGGAAGATCAACAGTTCAACCCCAAAACATTTTTCTTCAAACATGGTAAGATATTGTATAGTCTTTCTGGTATTGTCATCATCATCAAGTGCCATGCCAGCTGGCATAGTCGTTCATGTCTCTCCACAGATGTCGGTCTTTGGTGTTCTGGATCAACTCTGCTGATGATATTCCTCCATGCCACTGTCTCAATTCATCCAGCATCATTTCTCTTGGTCTGCCTCTGTCTCTCTTCCCCTCGATCTTTCCAGTAGTCGTGATGTTTTTCAGTGCCTCTCTTTTCATTTGGTATGCTGCTGGCTTATGCTGTTGCTATGAAACAAGTAAATATAGTGACATTTTGGAGAATTAACCATTTCCATCTTGAAGCTCTCTCCCTCTCCCTTTCTATGTTTATCTGTCTCTTTCTCCCTGTGAATCTTTCTCTGTCTTTTTCTCTCTGTATGTCTTTCTATCTCTTTTTATCTTTCTCACTATCTATGTCTCCATCTCTCTTTTTATCTTTCTCACTATCTGTGTCTCTATCGCTCTCTTTTTTTTCTATCTGTGTCTGTGTCTCTCTTTTTATCTCTCTCCCTTGTTCTGTCTGTCACTCTTCCCTCTCTGTCTCCATCTCTGTCTCCATGTCTGTCTGTCTGTCTGTCTGTCAGTCTGTCTGTCTGTCTGTCTGTCTGTCTGTCTGTCTGTCTGTCTGTTTCTCTCTCTCTCTCTCTCTCTCTCTCTCTCTCTCTCTCTCTCTCTCTCTCTCTCTCTCTCTCTCTCTCTCTCTCTCTCTCTCTCTCTCTCTCTCTCTCTCTCCCCCCTCTCCTTCATCTCTCCCTTTCTCTCTCTTTCTCTGTCTGTTTCCCTCATTAATGTTTGCAGCATTTATAGCCAAATGTAAGACCAGCATGCCCAATTTGTATCCCTACAAAAATAAAGTTTTTTTTAGTTCGGACGTTCTTTCATTCTCTCCTCCTCCTCCCCCCTTCTCCCCCTCCTTTTCCTTCCTCAGACACAGACACACCACACACTCTAAGGAAACATACTTCTCACTCCAGGCATTTACCACAGAGAATTGATTGTCTCTATCTGCTGGGGGGGGGGGGCTGCGTGGTATCGAGGTATGGTGTCCGCCTCGAGTGCTGGAGGTCCCGGGTTCAAGCCCCGGTGATGACCGGAATTCTTTTCATGTGGACTTCTAGTAGAAATGTCCCCTGCTCTCTGGGTAGTGAGATTGGACGCCCATGTGTATTGCTGCGGACATAAAAAATCCCTTGGCAGTTGGAAATTGAAAAAGAGTAGCCTAACGGCGCTGCCCGGGCATAATTTCGAGTTAAAAATCTACCCAAAGTATTTCAGGATCCTTGCCAGTGCTACGGAGTTTGTGCACTGAGCTGAGTTTCTCCAGACTCAGGTTTGAGTTAGGAGAAGAACGGAGCACTTATGGGTTGCACCCGTGTGCCGTGATGTTGATCCGTCGACTAAACTAAACTAAACTATCTATCTTTGTTTTATCTTGCTTCATGTTGTGAATAACTTTTTTTCCAATAGTGCGAATCAGAAATTTTTAGTCTGTTATTTTCAACTTAGAACGCCTGCCTGGCTACACACTTGATCCACCTGTCCACTAGCTTGTTGATGCCTTATATGAAACAGGTTTTGGGTGTGGCCTTCAGCCAATTTTGCACAATTACCTCGTCATCTGCAAGTATGGACTGTATGCTGGATGTTTCAAAATCTCAAATTTCAGAGCACGCAGTGGATCCACTGTATGCACAGCCATATGAGGGCGGACATTGTCGTGCACCAACAATACTCTTTTTGAGAGACGTCCCTGGCGTTTCGATTGTATCACTGGCTTTAATGTTCACTAGCATGTCACTATCGAGCACTAGTCACAATTTCATCCCTTTTCTAGAAATGCACCAATATAGGGCCCTTGGTTTCCCAAAAGATGGTAATCATGACTGTCCCAGCAACTCCTGTGTTATGCATTTTAGAAAAGAAAATATTAAAATCAATAAATGTTTTTTTTTTGTCTGACTAGATTTGAATGGTGATATGGAGTGGAGCATTGAGGAAGTAGATGCTGTATTACAGTTAGAGGTAAATTTGTGTTATTTTAACGCTAATTCTCCAGATAGTCTTCTCTAACCCTGTAATGTTTCAATAATTTGTGTTATTTTAACACTAATTCTTCAGATAGTCATCTCTCACCCTTCAGTAATCAAGTGATTGTATTTCACTTTTGTTGATAGTACTTACTTGTATCTCTTAGTTTACTGTCTAGATCTGTTTGATAACACACACACACACATATATATAAACAACGGAGGTCAGTGTTTCGCACGCTCCCACTTAAAATGTCTGTGTGCTGACAGTTGGGTAGTGGATTAATTTCATTTCACACACCAATCAGTTGTACTTATTGACTTCTCATTCAGAAAGCAGTGATGGCAAACTACTGACATAAAATTTCCAAAGAATTAACTTGGGTTTGATCACAATATATAAATATAACAAATGATTGCCAATACAAGCAGCCACATTTCTGATAGAACATCAGGTTTGGAACACACTGTAATCGAGGCGGCTGCATAGTCGTATAATTAAAAATCAAGTTACGATTTGCCACCGATTTCTTAAAAAAAAAAACACGTCAAGTTCACTTTTACACGCCTAAAGGCATATTGAATATATGGTGCTCCCCCATATTTCTGTAGACAGTCGGCATTCACTGGGTGATGTGGTGAATATCATGCTGAGTGTCTTTACTTTCCAGGACATTTATTGTACCCATTTTAGGTTGGGTAGTCATGGGTGCCCAGGTCTGTTTTTACAATCTGCCCCAATATGAGTTGACCCATGACCCACCCCGAGGCAGCCAGCAAGGTTCTAGCCATTACACCACCTGGGCTTCCACTAAAGCTGATTTCATAGGCACTTGTAGGGTTAAAGACATGAGAGTTTTCTCATGTGTGCTTCATGAGGTTTCTGTCTCTTTGAGTTTTCATTCTATACCTCTTTTGTTATAAAACATTTTGATGTCAGACATGATTAAATGGGGTATATTACAAATTACTTGTATAACCAGAAGAACATGACACAAGATGTTTGTAAGTTGTTCCTGGCCTCAAGTACTGGCCTCCAACACCATCTACTTTCACCCTTTCTCCTCCATTAGGGCATAGGTGCTGAACCAACCCACTCCAAGCCATCCTATACTTAGATGTCTCATGTGGCTGGGTCCATGTCCCCCCGACATGATTCCTTTCAATCTCTACTTCTCTTCAGCATGTGTTTTTTGGTTTTCTCTATTTCATTTGCCCCTGTGGATTCCAGGCACAGGCCTTTCTAGTTATACTATTCTCATGTTTTCTCGATATATAGCCTATCCAGCACGAGCTTTAGGTTCATTCCATGAGCTCCACATCAGTGATTTTGTCATACTGTCTAGTCCTCCTATTTTGCACCGACTCCAAATAGCACCATAAACACTAGGGCAAATCTGCCACAAATGCTGACATTTTGTCGTTGTTTTAAACTTAAATGAAATGAGTTATTAGACTTTGTTTTGTTTTTGGTTTGTGCAAACAGCTGGACAAAGTGTATGATAACCGCAACTCTCCTGAAGAGGATGACCCCATTGAGAGACAGGAGGAAATGAACCGAATGAGAGAGCATGTCTTCAAGGAGATGGACAAAAATAAGGACTGGAGGATATCGTTACAAGAGTTCATAGATTACACTGGAACCACAGGGAACAATCCAGAGTTTGAGAAGGATGATGGTTGGAATGTAAGTTTGGTTCTTGTCTGCTGTGTGTGCTTTATGTTTTAGTGCCTGATAGTTGGAATGTAAGTCTGCTTCTTGTCTGCTGTGTGTGATTTTTATTAAGATGGTTGTGTAAGATGATTGGAATGTATGTCTGCTTCTTGTCTGCTGTGTATGATTTTTATTAAGATGGTTGTGTAAGATGGTTGGAATGTAAGTCTGTTTCTTATCTGCCGTGTGTGCTTTATGTTAAGTGGTAGTGCCTAATGGTTGTAATGTGTCTAGTCTTTTGTGTGTGCTTTATGTTCAGGTGGTAGGGCTTGAGTTAGTAAAGGATGATTTTGGTTTGTTGATTATGAATCCTCTGGCAGACTGTGAGTTTTAACTCTTAAGTCTGGTGCATTTTGGTTCAGTTTTCCCTTTGCCCCGAAAAGGGCTTATGTTGATCAGAGAGAGGCTGGTGTAGAAGCTTTTCCCCCCGAGACAGTAACAAAGTACTATTTTTGTAGGGACTGTGGTGCAAAGTTGTTTTTCCCCTCTGCTAGCTCAGAAATCGGCGTGGTGTGGAAGACTAATACTGGAACCTCATATCTGCGAAGAGATATAATAGGATGTAATCAGGTCATGACTTAGCGCAGCACATCTGGACTAACTAGGATCTGTTGTCTGTTGGGGTATCATCCTTGCACTCTGGACAAGTCCATAGGTGCTCAGATTCTATTCCCAACATATGCATCAACACGTCCCGCGGCTAATAGTGCTAGGTTCTATGTTAGTTGATGAGGCCCCTTGTTCTCCCAATATGCCTCTTTTGTCTGGCTGTGCCAATTCTTACTCCCAAATCTCTCATTCTGGATAACCTATGTGGATTCACTGGCGTCAAAACCCTCCGCTCTCGACATCTCTTTAAGGGCATTGCCATCGGTACAATCACAAGCTGGCCATCTGCAGGGCATGCAAAGCCAGCAAGTTTATCAGCTCGTTCTAACTAGGATTTTCAGCATGAAGATGGATACAGGAGACTGCAGACACCTTGAGTATAAGGGTGCATGTGATAAGAGAACTGGCAATTGATTATTAAACTTGTGTTTAGTGGGCCGTGATGATAGTGATGTTCTGCAAAGACCTGCTACATGATGATGACTGTCCAGTGACTGGTTCTGTGCAGAACTTGTCCCCCATAAAAGACTTTCTCCTTGACTGGTATAGTTTTCTAGGCATTTGTGAAGAAGGTTGATGACCTTTACTTCTCTTCTAATCAATGAACATACTGGTTGGTGAGCATAGCCATTATCTCTATAAAAGGATCCTGTGCCTGTCATCAAGAACTGGAGTCCATAACCAACAACTACCTGTCAACTGCTCTCAAGCTTTATCCACTACCTGCACAAATAGCTTCAAATTACCCTGTGTGGTGGGCTAAACTTCACCTGATCCAAGGGTGATCCGTAGGCTAGTGGAGTGAAGGAGATGCCTGTTGAGTTGAGTTGAGCTAAGAATCAACATCACTGCACTCAGGACATTCCCATACCGCTCCGTCTCCTTGTTCAACAGCCAGCAAAGAGTCACACTACTAATCCTTCCCACCGATATCTGATTGAAGTTCTGTGTGTCTTCCCTCGCAGTTTTGAGATTCTACCAGAGTCCCTGCCAATCCCCTGCAATCTCAACCTTTCCACATACATTACAGGTTCTCAATCTATTCCTCCACCTTCTCCACTGGTCCCACAGGCGCATGACCTCCTCTCCCTTGTCCATAGGTAATCTACCACCAAGAGATGCATTCCCTGCCAGTTATCAGCCTGTTCATTCCCCCACACTCTTGCGTGGCCAGGACAAAAAATCCATACAATTCTCACAATTTGTGACCTCTGAAGCGATGTGAGCTATTCCACACAAAACAATCCTTTCTCCACCTTACTAATCATGCTCCTTGAGTCAAAGATGAAGACAATATGTGTCGCAGTGATCTCCTCTAACCAACGGAATGCCTCTGTGACTGCTTCCACCTCCATTCTCATGCTGGAGGTAGGAGGTGCCTTTGATAGGAGACACCTTCTACCCCCAGAAAGCCGTTTTGCTGTCACAGATGCCAAATATACATCTCTTGTAAAACAAATACATTGTCATATTTCTGTAGTAAGCTCTGAGTAAATGCCTGAAGTACAATCACATATGACTTAGATGAAGAATAGCTGATCACATAGGGTTCATTGTTTGGAACAAGAAGAGTTTAATGCGTTTATGTTATCCTAAGAATTTTAGTAGTCACTTACTGTTCATATAATATATGAAATGCTGTTTCTTTGTTAAATTTATGGCCGCAACTTAAAAGGTGTCGAGAGATGGCTGAGCTTAAGATTTGTAGCATGTCGACCACACAGAGATTCCTTTAAACTGATTAACTTCATTTTCCACCCATGCTGGTATATGTTGTGTTACTCGATTTGCTAATTGTTGTCCATTCTACCTATCTAAATTGCTTAATACTCACTGAAAAACGCACTCAAATACACGAAGGCTTTAGCATTTAGATGATTCCAGCTAATTTTGTGTAGACAGAAAGATTTCATTTTAAATTTGCAATTGTCAACATGTCTGAATGGATAAGAACGCATGTTCTTAAACATCCAGTGTGCTGATGCCAAGGTAAGGGGTTCAACCCCTACATCGGACAGTTGGACTAAAATGTTGACGTATCGTCCTAGACTTGGGAACGTAAATTACAAGTACCTCTGAAGTCGGAGTGGATTTGCCTGATGGCGAGGGACACTGTTAATAGGGAGAGCTAATCCACATGCAAAATTCAGTCCAGCACTACTAGAAGCGAGCGCCAAAAAAAATGGGGGATAACAAAAGCTCAATATTTGAACAATATAGTGGCTATGAGTTTTAAGTATTTCAGCCAAAGCATGATTAATTTATTCACTTCATATGATTTATAACTTTGCTGTATGCAGCTGACGAGATGTGAAATATACCAGGCAATAAATCACACAACCTATTATTTGTGGCTTCTCTGTTTATATGTTTTAGCCACCTCAAGAGTTAAGTAACAACTAAAAAAGTGCTAAAGCAACAATTGCTTGATATCTTCTTCTTCTGCGTTCATCCAGATTTTTTTTTCAGATGTGACTGCGTTGTGCCTGTTTACAGCAGAGCTGCGTTCTTGCGCCGTTAGGCCGACACATCCGACTTCTGTGGGCATTTGTTGACCGGGTTAACCTTCCCGGGGAATTGCTTGATATAAGAAATAGTTAATAGCTGCAGGTTTCCCAATGTTCTACATTTCTTAAGTAGAATATTTTCTGCTTGCTGTTCTTACAGACTGTTGATGAATCACCTATATACACAGATGAAGATTATCAAAGATATTTAGAGGCCTACCATGCACAGCCAGGTGTCATTCAGGTAAGAAAACATGTTGAATCACCTGTCAGAATGTATCTAAACATTAGGATGTTTGTTTGATTTAATAATGAACCATATGATATAGCCTGTAATTAAATCCATGACCTATTAAATACAGGACATTACAGACAACTTAGGTGTGAGTGTGTGTGAGGCAGAAGAAATGACAGGATATCAAGAAATCTTTCAAGGGCCACATTGAGAGAAACTACATGAGGATAAAATCTACATGATCAGTCCATGTTATTGACTCCCTCTGTCATTCTTTTAGATTAACATTACTTTAATTTTAATTGTTTAGCCAGGAATATTACCGGCTCCTTGGCGAAGGGGTTATGGGTGGAGTTCGTAATCCCGCATACCCACGTTTGAAACACAGCTGTGTTGGTTTTTTATTAAATGGTATGGGTGCCAGTTATTCAGAAAGCAGTGGCAAACTACTAAACGTAAACTTACCCAGGAATCACGAAAAGCAGAAAAAATGCTGGGGTTGACTGCTATGTCTTGTAAAGGACATGCAACTAACTTTTTTAAAGGAATATTACAATAAGGTATTATTTACCATATTTGTATGGTTACATGAAAATAAACATGATAAAAGTTACACTAGTATGTTTTGTGTCCCATATGTGATTGGCACATGATCCATGTCGGCTTTCAAAATTCCCTTCTTAAGACATTAACATTTTTAACAAAGTTACTTTAACCAAATTGATTATGTGGTTGTTTCGGGATTTGAAATTTAAATTTTGAGCACAACCCACTACTGGCAACGCTGATCGCATTCTGGTATGAACCTAAGGCCTATCCACGTCAATATGGAAGCACTAATATTGACGTCCATATTGACGTGGATAGGCCTTAGGTTCATACCAGAATGCGATCGGCATTGCCAGTAGTGGGTTGTGCTCAAAATTTAACCAAATTGATTATTCTTGATAATGTCAGCTTCTTTTAATTTTTTTCATCTTTCTGTTCTTCTTATTTCGTTATTGTGTGTTAATATAGTCACTGTAGAGTCTTCTCCATGTTTAAATGTTGTGTTTTCTTGTATTTGTTTGTGTTAATGTTGTCACTGTAGTGTCTTCTCCATGTTTATATGTTGTTGTGTTTTCTTGTATTTGTTTGTGTTAATGTAGTCACTGTAGTGTCTTCTCCATGTTTATATGTTGTGTTTTCTTGTATTTGTTTGTGTTAATGTAGTCACTGTTGTGTCTTCTCCATGTTTATATGTTGTTGTGTTTTCTTGTATTTGTTTGTGTTAATATAGTCACTGTAGTGTCTTCTCCATGTTTATATGTTGTGTTTTCTTGTATTTGTTTGTGTTAATATAGTCACTGTAGTGTCTTCTCCATGTTTATATGTTGTGGTTTCTTGTATTTGTTTGTGTTAATGTAGTCACTGTAGTGTCTTCTCCATGTTTATATGTTGTTGTGTTTTCTTGTATTTGTTTGTGTTAATGTAGTCACTGTAGTGTCTTCTCCATGTTTATATGTTCTTGTGTTTTCTTGTATTTGTTTGTGTTAATGTAGTCACTGTAGTGTCTTCTCCGTGTTTATATGATGTTGTGTTTTCTTGTATTTGTTTGTGTTAATATAGTCACTGTAGTATCTTCTCCAAGTTTATATGTTGTTGTGTTTTCTTGTATTTGTTTGTGTTAATATAGTCACTGTAGTGTCTTCTCCATGTTTATATGTTGTTGTGTTTTCTTGTATTTGTTTGTGTTACTATAGTCACTGTAGTATCTTCTCCATGTTTATATGTTGTTGTGTTTTCTTGTATTTGTTTGTGTTAATATAGTCACTGTAGTGTCTTCTCCATGTTTATATGTTGTGTTTTCTTGTATTTGTTTGTGTTAATGTAGTCACTGTAGTGTCTTCTCCATGTTTATATGTTGTTGTGTTTTCTTGTATTTGTTTGTGTTAATGTAGTCACTGTAGTATCTTCTCCATGTTTATATGTTGCTGTGTTTTCTTGTATTTGTTTGTGTTAATGTAGTCACTGTAGTGTCTTCTCCATGTTTATATGATGTTGTGTTTTCTTGTATTTGTTTGTGTTAATGTAGTCACTGTTGTGTCTTCTCCATATTTATATGTTGTTGTGTTTTCTTGTATTTGTTTGTATTAATATAGTCACTGTAGTGTCTTCTCCATGTTTGTATGTTGTGTTTTCTTGTATTTGTTTGTGTTAATGTAGTCACTGTAGTGTCTTCTCCATGTTTATATGTTGTGTTTTCTTGTATTTGTTTGTGTTAATGTAGTCACTGTAGTGTCTTCTCCATGTTTACATGTTGTTGTGTTTTCTTGTATTTGTTTGTGTTAATGTAGTCACTGTAGTGTCTTCTCCATGTTTATATGTTGTGTTTTCTTGTATTTGTTTGTGTTAATGTAGTCACTGTAGTGTCTTCTCCATGTTTATATGTTGTTGTGTTTTCTTGTATTTGTTTGTGTTAATGTAGTCACTGTAGTGTCTTCTCCATGTTTATATGTTGTTGTGTTTTCTTGTATTTGTTTGTGTTAATGTAGTCACTGTAGTATCTTCTCCATGTTTATATGTTGTTGTGTTTTCTTGTATTTGTTTGTGTTAATGTAGTCACTGTAGTGTCTTCTCCATGTTTATATGATGTTGTGTTTTCTTGTATTTGTTTGTGTTAATGAAGTCACTGTAGTATCTTCTCCATGTTTATATGTTGTTGTGTTTTCTTGTATTTGTTTGTGTTAATGTAGTCACTGTAGTGTCTTCTCCATGTTTATATGATGTTGTGTTTTCTTGTATTTGTTTGTGTTAATGTAGTCACTGTAGTGTCTTCTCCATGTTTATATGTTGTTGTGTTTTCTTGTATTTGTTTGTGTTAATATAGTCACTGTAGTATCTTCTCCATGTTTATATGTTGTGTTTTCTTGTATTTGTTTGTGTTAATATAGTCACTGTAGTGTCTTCTCCATGTTTATATGTTGTGTTTTCTTGTATTTGTTTGTGTTAATATAGTATACATAGAGAGAATACAAGGTTGCAGGGCACGCGCCTACCTCAGAATTAACGCAAGCACACAACATCCACTGCATAGTGAAATTAGGAGGGTGAAGGGCAGCAGGTTAAAAAGAGGACGGTCGTGGATGGGTCAAGCCGAAGACATTCTTCAACAGGTGTGTTCACTTGAGGACTTAGAACCTGGCGAGGAAGTGGGTGCAAGTGCCAACAGACTTCTGCACATCCTTTTCAGTTTGCATCCAACTAGATAGAAAATGCAGACAAGAAAATCCGGCTGCTGTTGAGGCTGAAGTACAAGCGTTGATTTTCGAGAATTCGCTAGACGGTGACGCGGTCATCTACACAGATGGGTCGGTCGTCCGACATGTGAGAAGCTCATGGGCCTTTACAGCTCGGGCCGGAGGGAGAATTGTGAAGGAGGACTGGTGCTTTCACTGAAACCACAAGTAGCCTGACCATGGAAGTCATGGCAGTAAGTAAAGCAATAACATGGCTCGAGACACAGACATTCACTAGGGCTTGTTTCCTTAGCGACTCAATGAACATGATCAAGAGGATAGAGGAGGGGTCGATCCGAAGAGAATTGGTTGCTGCCTCTGGAGCGGTCTCGGCTGGCAAAGATTAGTTTCATCTTCGTGCCAGGGCATGCGGGAGTACAAGGAAATGAGCGGGCTGACAAGCTCGCAGGTGAGGCTACTGTGGAGGGCGGACGCGCCATGGACCAGGCCGACATTCTGAATGCTCTACGAGAAGTAAGACTTTTGCGAGAACCAAGTGATGACTGTGAATCTACAACAATGGCCAGACTGCGAGAGCAGCAAATTAAAAGAGGGGTGGCCAAACAAGAACACTACGCAGGAAGCCAAAGAAGATTGATAAACCAACACAGAACTGGCGTCGTTAGCCGCTACACGTTGCAGGATTTGCTGAGGAGGGGATCCGAGCACTTATGGACTGAATGGTTCGATGTGCAATGAGGATGATCTGTCGACTAACTAACTAACTAATATAGTCACTGTAGTGTCTTCTCCATGTTTATATGTTGTGTTTTCTTGTATTTGTTTGTGTTAATGTAGTCACTGTAGTGTCTTCTCCATGTTTATATGTTGTTGTGTTTTCTTGTATTTGTTTGTGTTAATGTAGTCACTGTTGTGTCTTCTCCATGTTTATATGTTGTGTTTTCTTGTATTTGTTTGTGTTAATGTAGTCACTGTAGTGTCTTCTCCATGTTTATATGTTGTGTTTTCTTGTATTTGTTTGTGTTAATGTAGTCACTGTAGTGTCTTCTCCATGTTTATATGCTGTTGTTTTTTCTTGTATTTGTTTGTGTTAATGTAGTCATGTAGTGTCTTCTCCATGTTTATATGTTGTGTTTTCTTGTATTTGTTTGTGTTAATGTAGTCACTGTAGTGTCTTCTCCATGTTTATATGTTGTTGTGTTTTCTTGTATTTGTTTGTGTTAATGTAGTCACTGTAGTGTCTTCTCCATGTTTATATGTTGTTGTGTTTTCTTGTATTTGTTTGTGTTAATGTAGTCACTGTAGTATCTTCTCCATGTTTATATTAGGGACTTCGTAACTAGGGAAGGACGCTGTTTTCAGAAAGTTCAAGGTCATTGGGTTCACAGACGACTTCCTGTGGCCCGTGAGTGGAGTATATGAAAGTTACCTTGTCGTGTTTCCTATTGGATAAATGCGAAACTATTTTTATGAAAATTGCGAATGACAACTTTAACGAAGGGCCAAAAGGTTATTCTTCAAGCCTGCATGCTTGAGAGCTGTTGAAAGTGGCTTGTTTGAAGAATATTTTCCACTGTTTGACAAAGGTAAGGAAGTTTATAGTTTGGCTTGTTTATTATCAAAGGTATTCTAATTTAACCTGCATTTTTGAACTGCGCATCCAATTTTACATATAAAGTGTTGACTTTCATCAATGTTCGTTATGCGGATGAGTTAAAAAAAAAATTTTCTGTGAGCTTGGTCATGGTGCGTAGTCTTTAAATTCATAATTTCGGAATCACGGCATATTTGATTGGTGTCTGCTTCTTTTTTTAACAAACAAGAAGATTTACAATCATAAAGTTAAACAAAATATCAATATACGTTTAAATTCTATTACATATTTATTTTGTTGCTTTATATTTATTGTATTTATTGTTCATCTTGCTACATGGCATAAAATTTATGAAAGTCAAGTCATTTTTCAAACTTGTCCATCGTCCATTGCTGAAATTTAATTGACTGGTTCATAGTTTTATTTGTATTGATAAATGTCTTATCAAGATAATTATACTTTATTGTGCATTTATGAATGCTGTGTCCATTTCTGCACACAACGATCGAGGATCTAGCAAGATTCGTTATGCAGAGGTGTGGAAAAAAAATTATTTTGTGAGACCACCTTGTTACATTTTTACAATCGGAAAAATTCACAATGGCGGCATCCCAGCACATATCACACTAGTGTCTGTTTTTATTGAAACACTGGAGATGTAGAATCATAAGATACAAAATATCAAATAATTTCTATAGATAATTTGAGTTGTTGCTTTAAAAATATTTAATCAAGTGATATATAAAGTCATTTTTCAAACCCGTCCATGGATGACTTTGTATTCTCCGCTCTGGCGGAATATGTAATTGCAAATTTGTAAAAATATTGTAGATGTTAAATAATATTTAAATTTAAGATAAGTTATATGTTTTTGATATCTCCAACGAGTTAAGCTTTTATTCTTGTCTTTCTGATTATATTTTTATACATATTTCTTTGGTAGTCTCTGTGGTGAAGTGTTCAAGCCGTTGACTCATGCTCAAGGTTGTGGGTTTGATTCTGGGCCGCGTCCTTCAGTTTACGAGTTAAATGTTTCGGAGACTCCTGTGGGTCATCGCTAAAAGCTACGGAGTTCATAGGCAGAGTTCGTAGGGAGGCATTATTTGCACCGCGCTCGTATAATCTTTTTTTTTTTTGTATATCCTTTACAGGACATTGCTGTCAACACCAGCATCTTTCAGCTGTATGTTGATTTCTTGGCAAGATTACGCTCAGTAGTTTGCCATTGCTTTCTGAGCGGCAGGCTCACATACCCCGTAAGGTACCGATGTGATTCGAACCACTGCTGATTCTCACCGTCATCACTGTCACCCACGAGAGTATACGAGATTATGGAGAAAAGTCGCTAACCTCTAAGCCACGAAGCCGGCATTGCGTATAATCACTTCGTTAAAAAAAAAATTCCTAAAGATCATAAGATGCATTTAATTTTTATTTACATTTTCTAAATCTCAATCTCCAACCATTTTCATTTTTATTTAATTGTTTGCTTTTATTTACTATTTCTCATTAGGTTTATCATGGCAAGAAAAAGGAATCTTGATCATCTGAGATCGCATCTATCAGTGTTTGAACCTGGATATCCCATTGAAAAAGGCTACATTGCCCAACTGTTGGTAGTGGATCATCGTTCTGTACCAGATGTACTTACACTTAAAGAAATACAACAAGAAACTGTAAGTACATTTTACTCTGTTGATACAGACCTGTATGCAATCACACACAAACACAGTCATATAGGCAGATGCGTAGTCATAGATGCCAGATCAGCTGTCATCACAACAATGTCATATAAATAAGATACAAAAGACACAAAATCGTAAACACAGATCATGCCTGTACTTTTTATTGCCAACCATTAATTAAACGTAGACAGTCCAACAACGATTTAATCTTTTATCTTCCATGACATTCTTCTTGCTTGGAGAAAATCAAATATACATCTAGCAATTTATGAATTAGTAATTAATTAGCGGACATTTATAATTGCTAATTAGGTCACCACATATCATACTGACACAGCAAAGAGACCATAAGTTCTGTACTCTGTACGTCCTCTGTACGCTGTTTTTGTTGTCAGCACTCTCATTACTCTTAGCGTGGCCGCGTTGAGGTACGTTTACGGCTGCTACTGTCACCGCCATCACTCAGTTGCGCAGGTTCGACTCCTGCCCCGGGCATTCAAACGCTTGTCAGTTCTCAATTGTGGTAGTGGGTAAATGCGCCCGGGACCCACGGCTGAGTCAGTGGTGGCAGTAAAGACCATATCGTATCTCGAGGGGTTTAGGGAGTGACAATGAAGGAAGTGTACAGAGGATGGAGAGAAGATATAAAGTCATTTTTCAAACCCACCCGTGACCGACTTTGTATACTCCGCTCTGGCAGCATATTTTATTTTAATTTAGTTGTAAATGTTAAATAATGGTTTAGACTGAGATCAGTTATATTATTATATAATAATGGTTTAGACTGAGATCAGTTATATTATTATATAATAATGGTTTAGACTGAGATCAGTTATATTATTATATAATAATGGTTTAGACTGAGATCAGTTATATTATTATATAATAATGGTTTAGACTGAGATCAGTTATATTATTATATAATAATGGTTTAGACTGAGATCAGTTATATTATTATATAATAATGGTTTAGACTGAGATCAGTTATATTATTATATAATAATGGTTTAGACTGAGATCAGTTATATTATTATATAATAATGGTTTAGACTGAGATCAGTTCTATTATTATTATATATGTTTTTTTAAATCTCCAACCAGTTTAGCTTTTATTCTTGTCTTTCTGATTATACACATTTCTTGGAAAATAAAATATACATCTCAACATTTTTAAAGGTAAAATTAAGAAAACGGAGGCCTATTCATGAATTAGTAATTAATTAGCGGGCATTTTAAATTGCTAATTAGGCCACAACAAACATTATTAAAACACCAAAGTGACAATTAGATGCGTAACATCATTCCGCATAAAACCATATACATCTCAAAATTTTTAAAGGTAAAATTCAAAACAATGTTTTCCCGTAGTGAATTTGAATAACGAAGACACAAACAATAGATTGCACGATTTATTGCCTGGCATATTTCGCTGCATCTCGTCAGGTACATACTGCAGAACTCACACAACTTACGTGAAATTAACTAGATAAATCCTTCAAGTTGAAATATACACAATTTCGCACAGTAATGTCGATTGTCTACCACGGTAATTTTAAGCTGACTAACATGTCTTTCTGTTTACACAATTCTGGCTTGCGTTGATAGATCATAATTGCTTCTGCAAATTTTAACAAGCGAGTATTCTGTGTTCTAAACAACACGCGAAATGCAGTCTCTCTGGACACAACATGGCGACTGGCGACAATGTGCCTGCCGATTGAAGACGCCGGGAGCTTCCGGTGTGTCGGCTCCTCGTGGCTATCATCTCCTGTGTGTTGTATCTTGTTGACCCATTGAGGTATGTGTTCTGCCACCCGTTTGTTAAGCTGTCTCTCCGTTCGGCCAATGTAAACGGCCTGGCATCTACATGTGAATTGGTAAATACAATTGTTTGTGGCGTACAGAGGAACAGGCTCTTTGACTGTTGGTGTAGGAATGGGTACGGTTTTACATCTAATGACTGGAGTTGCCGCACAGAATGTTCGACCTACTGCTGTAGTAAGCCGGTCTTGTAGACGTTGCATTACGTCATCCCCTCGAAAGGTTAGCTGGATGAATACCTTGAGTTTAGGGACTGTAGTTACTTCTGCTTTGGGTTTGGGCTGTTGGCAATGGCGCTTTATAAATCCTGTGGAGTACCCATTCAGGTTTAAGACATTCTTCAGAGTTTCAAATTCCTCTGTCAGTGTGTCCTGGGTGCATATCTTTCTAGCACGGTCAAACAAGGTCCGTACTAAGCCCCGTTTGTACTGGACAGGTGTGAAGCTCTGAAAATTTAGAAAACTTATCGTCATACGTACTCAACAACATTGAAACAGAGGCCCTTGCATACGGATTAAAATTATGCATAAAGCCTAAACACATCAATCGTGTTGAGTCGCAAGCACAGTTTGAAATGTTGTTTGATCAAGTCTCCAAGTTATCACCTACCTCTGCTGAGTCGGTCGGGTGGCTGAAGGCCAAACTGGTAGATTTAGAACACCAGTATCGCACAACACCCTCTAAACAGACGTGTCCGCTGACCAACGAACACCTTACTGCCTTAAAAGCGTTAAAGGCTAACAAAACCCTCGTCATACTGAAACCTGACAAAGGGAGCGGTACAGTACTGATGGACATGTCAGATTACCAGAGAAAAATGGATGTAATATTGTCAGACGAATCCAAATTCAGGATAGATCAAAAAGTAAACAAGTCGGAGGACCTGGATGCTATAATGAGGAAAGAGATCCAGTCACTTGTGAATGCGGGACTCATCAGTGAGGCCACTGCAAAAACGCTCACACCACGTGGCTCGCACACTCCTCAGATGTACGGTCTACCCAAACTTCACAAGCCCGGCATCCCGCTAAGACCTATCCTGTCCATGGTTAACTCTGCACAACACCGAAATGGCGAGATGGTTAGCCGAAATGTTAAAGCCAGTAACGACAGTCCTTCGATCCAAAAATACTCAGAGATACATTCCAACTGGTGGAATTATTGGATACTATGACATAAATAACAAACACATGGCATCCATGGATATAGCCTCCCTATTCACTAACGTTCCATTAGAGGAGACAGTGAAAATAATAAGGGAACGCATTGAAGACAAAAAACTAAAATTAGGCATACCAACACCTATTCTGGAGAGGCTACTACTACTATGTACCGCCAACATCCAATTCAATTTTCAAACTAAGTCATACCGCCAAATTGACGGAGTGGCCATGGGGAGTCCTCTTGGTCCTATTCTAGCGGACATCTTCATGGCACACTTAGAAGAAAAGAGATCCTCAAGACATCAACAACTTGGCCTTTACCGGCGTTATGTGGACGATATACTAATCATCACCACAGACGAGCTACAAGCAACATCGTTTCAGGCCACAATGAACATGACGCATAAAAACATCTCTCTATCTATGGAACACGAACACAACGAAGCGTTACCGTTCCTAGATATTCTAATGAGACGTAGAGCAGACGGCACAATTCAAAGATCGGTGTATCGCAAAGAAACATGGACTGGCCAATACCTAAATTTTCAGAGCTTCACACCTGTCCAGTACAAACGGGGCTTAGTACGGACCTTGTTTGACCGTGCTAGAAAGATATGCACCCAGGACACACTGACAGAGGAATTTGAAACTCTGAAGAATGTCTTAAACCTGAATGGGTACTCCACAGGATTTATAAAGCGCCATTGCCAACAGCCCAAACCCAAAGCAGAAGTAACTACAGTCCCTAAACTCAAGGTATTCATCCAGCTAACCTTTCGAGGGGATGACGTAATGCAACGTCTACAAGACCGGCTTACTACAGCAGTAGGTCGAACATTCTGTGCGGCAACTCCAGTCATTAGATGTAAAACCGTACCCATTCCTACACCAACAGTCAAAGAGCCTGTTCCTCTGTACGCCACAAACAATTGTATTACCATTCACATGTAGATGCCAGGGCCGTTTACATTGGCCGAACGGAGAGACAGCTTAACAAACGGGGTGGCAGAACACCATACCTCAAGGGTCAACAAGATACTAACACACAGGAGATGATAGCCACGAGGAGCCGACACACCGGAAGCTCCCGGCGTCTTCAATCGGCAGGCACATTGTCGCCAGTCGCCATGTTGTGTCCAGAGAGACTGCATTTCGCGTGTTGTTTAGAACACAGAATACTCGCTTGTTAAAATTTGCAGAAGCAATTATGATCTATCAACGCAAGCCAGAATTGTGTAAAACAGAAAGACATGTTAGTCAGCTTAAAATTACCGTGGTAGACAATCGACATTACTGTGCGAAATTGTGTATATTTCAACTTGAAGGATTTATCTAGTTAATTTCACGTAAGTTGTGTGAGTTCTGCAGTATGTACCTGACGAGATGCAGCGAAATATGCCAGGCAATAAATCGTGCAATCTATTGTTTGTGTCTTCGTTATTCAAAGGTAAAATTAGAAAACGGAGGCCTATTCTTAAATTAGTAATTAATTAGCGGACATTTTTAATTGCTAATTAGGCCACAACAAACATTATTAAAACACCAAAGTGACAATTAGATGCGTAACATCATTCCGCATAAAAACCATATACATCTCAAAATTTTTAAAGGTAAAATTAAGAAAACGGAGGCCTATTCATGAATTAGTAATTAATTAGCGGGCATTTTAAATTGCTAATTAGGCCACAACAAACATTATAAAACACCAAAGTGACAATTAGATGCGTAACATCATTCCGCATAACAACATGCATAAATTGTAATTTTTAAAGATTAAATTAATAAAACGCAGGTTAAATTCTGATTTAGTAATTAATTAGTAAATAATTAGCGGCCATTTTTACTTCCTAATTAGGTCACCAGACATCATATCAAAAAATAAATAACATGACCAGTTAGGCCTTGCAACCCCGATCGCAGTGATGTATGGTTGCTAAGATGTTCGTTTAAAAACAAAACAGATAGTCTCAAAAAACCAAATTTTGATAATCTGGGCTTTCAATTTGACCAGGACGCAAAAAAATTCCTTTAGTGAGCAACTCTTTTGTGAAAATTTAGTCCAAAGTTCACGACACTCAAATTTACAATAACTCGGCTTAGAATCGACATACACAACTCATTGATGTACAGTTAGATTTGGTTTTTCAAGGCTTATCTATCTGTGGTTCTCCCAATAGTAAATGATCAATTTGAAAATCATGATCAGAAACCCTATATGTTGTTGTGTTTTCTTGTATTTGTTTGTGTTAATGTAGTCACTGTAGTGTCTTCTCCATGTTTACATGATGTTGTGTTTTCTTGTATTTGTTTGTGTTAATGTAGTCACTGTAGTGTCTTCTCCATGTTTATATGTTGTTGTGTTTTCTTGTATTTGTTTGTGTTAATATAGTCACTGTAGTGTCTTCTCCATGTTTATATGTTGTGTTTTCTTGTATTTGTTTGTGTTAATATAGTCACTGTAGTGTCTTCTCCATGTTTATATGTGTTGTGTTTTCTTGTATTTGTTTGTGTTAATGTAGGTCACTGTAGTGTCTTCTCCATGTTTATATGTTGTTGTTTTTTCTTGTATTGTTTGTGTTAATGTAGTCACTGTAGTGTCTTCTCCATGTTTATATGATGTTGTGTTTTCTTGTATTTGTTTGTGTTAATATAGTCACTGTAGTGTTTTCTCCATGTTTATATGTTGTTGTGTTTTCTTGTATTTGTTTGTGTTAATGTAGTCACTGTAGTGTCTTCTCCATGTTTATATGTTGTTGTGTTTTCTTGTATTTGTTTGTGTTAATATAGTCACTGTAGTGTCTTCTCGATGTTTATATGTTGTTGTGTTTTCTTGTATTTGTTTGTGTTAATGTAGTCACTGTAGTGTCTTCTCCATGTTTATATGTTGTGTTTTCTTGTATTTGTTTGTGTTAATGTAGTCACTGTAGTGTCTTCTCCATGTTTATATGTTGTTGTGTTTTCTTGTATTTGTTTGTATTAATGTAGTCACTGTAAGTGTCTTCTCCATGTTTATATGTTGTTGTGTTTTCTTGTATTTGTTTGTGTTAATGTAGTCACTGTAGTATCTTCTCCATGTTTATATGTTGTTGTGTTTTCTTGTATTTGTTTGTGTTAATGTAGTCACTGTAGTGTCTTCTCCATGTTTATATGATGTTGTGTTTTCTTGTATTTGTTTGTGTTAATGTAGTCACTGTAGTGTCTTCTCCATGTTTATATGTTGTTGTGTTTTCTTGTATTTGTTTGTGTTAATATAGTCACTGTAGTGTCTTCTCCATGTTTATATGTGTTGTGTTTTCTTGTATTTGTTTGTGTTAATGTAGTCACTGTAGTGTCTTCTCCATGTTTATATGTTGTGTTTTCTTGTATTTGTTTGTGTTAATGTAGTCACTGTAGTGTCTTCTCCATGTTTATATGTTGTTGTGTTTTCTTGTATTTGTTTGTGTTAATGTAGTCACTGTAGTATCTTCTCCATGTTTATATGTTGTGTTTTCTTGTATTTGTTTGTGTTAATGTAGTCACTGTAGTGTCTTCTCCATGTTTATATGTTATTGTGTTTTCTTGTATTTGTTTGTGTTAATAGTAGTCACTGTAGTGTCTTCTCCATGTTTATATGTTGTGTTTTCTTGTATTTGTTTGTGTTAATATAGTCACTGTAGTGTCTTCTCCATGTTTATATGTTGTGTTTTCTTGTATTTGTTTGTGTTAATGTAGTCACTGTAGTGTCTTCTCCATGTTTATATGGTTGTGTTTTCTTGTATTTGTTTGTGTTAATGTAGTCACTGTGGTGTCTTCTCCATGTTTATATGTTTGTTGTTTTCTTGTATTTGTTTGTATTAATGTAGTCACTGTAAGTGTCTTCTCCATGTTTATATGTTGTTGTGTTTCTTGTATTTGTTTGTGTTAATGTAGTCACTGTAGTGTCTTCTCCATGTTTATATGTTGTTGTGTTTTCTTGTATTTGTTTGTGTTAATGTAGTCACTGTAGTGTCTTCTCCATGTTTATATGATGTTGTGTTTTCTTGTATTTGTTTGTGTTAATGTAGTCACTGTAGTGTCTTCTCCATGTTTATATGTTGTTGTGTTTTCTTGTATTTGTTTGTGTTAATATAGTCACTGTAGTGTCTTCTCCATGTTTATATGTTGTGTTTTCTTGTATTTGTTTGTGTTAATGTAGTCACTGTAGTGTCTTCTCCATGTTTATATGTTGTGTTTTCTTGTATTTGTTTGTGTTAATGTAGTCACTGTAGTGTCTTCTCCATGTTTATATGTTGTTGTGTTTTCTTGTATTTGTTTGTGTTAATGTAGTCACTGTAGTATCTTCTCCATGTTTATATGTTGTGTTTTCTTGTATTTGTTTGTGTTAATGTAGTCACTGTAGTGTCTTCTCCATGTTTATATGTTGTTGTGTTTTCTTGTATTTGTTTGTGTTAATGTAGTCACTGTAGTGTCTTCTCCGTGTTTATATGATGTTGTGTTTTCTTGTATTTGTTTGTGTTAATATAGTCACTGTAGTGTCTTCTCCATGTTTATATGTGTTGTGTTTTCTTGTATTTGTTTGTGTTAATGTAGTCACTGTAGTGTCTTCTCCATGTTTATATAATGTGTTTTCTTGTATTTGTTTGTATTAATGTAGTCACTTTAGTGTCTTCTCCATGTTTATATGTTGTGTGTTTCTTGTATTTGTTTGTGTTAATGTAGTCACTGTAGTGTCTTCTCCATGTTTATATGTTGTTGTGTTTTCTTGTATTTGTTTGTGTTAATGTAGTCACTGTAGTATCTTCTCCATGTTTATATGTTGTGTTTTCTTGTATTTGTTTGTGTTAATGTAGTCACTGTAGTGTCTTCTCCATGTTTATATGTTGTTGTGTTTTCTTTTATTTGTTTGTGTTAATGTAGTCACTGTAGTATCTTCTCCATGTTTATATGTTGTTGTGTTTTCTTGTATTTGTTTGTGTTAATATAGTCACTGTAGTGTCTTCTCCATGTTTATATGTTGTTGTGTTTTCTTGTATTTGTTTGTGTTAATATAGTCACTGTAGTGTCTTCTCCATGTTTATATAATGTGTTTTCTTGTATTTGTTTGTATTAATGTAGTCACTTTAGTGTCTTCTCCATGTTTATATGTTGTGTTTTCTTGTATTTGTTTGTGTTAATGTATTCACTGTAGTGTCTTCTCCATGTTTATATGTTGTTGTGTTTTCTTGTATTTGTTTGTGTTAATGTAGTCACTGTAGTGTCTTCTCCATGTTTATATGTTGTTGTGTTTTCTTGTATTTGTTTGAGTTAATCTTGTCACTGTAGTGTCTTCTCCATGTTTATATGTTGTTGTGTTTTCTTGTATTTGATTGTGTTAATGTAGTCACTGTAGTGTCTTCTCTATGTTTATATGTTGTTGTGTTTTCTTGTATTTGATTGCTGATGAAGGCTAGTCACCTCAACGTGCTTTGTTTCCCGTAATTATGCTCTGTGGAGCTGCATTACTCCGTGTACTTTTAATATTGTTTGCATCTTCTTTAAGAAATACTCAAGATTTGATTACTGGTTGTTCTGTCACAATGCTTTTATCTATATTTTTAACACGGTTGTCAATTCTGTTAATATAGAATCTTTTGGATAATGAAAATTTTACACAGTGAACCTGTTGATTAATATTCACAAATATTGGATTTTATGTTACACATACAATAAAGCATGCATGAACAAAATTGTAAACTACACACATAAATAGCAAAATTATTTCTTACCCCTCTTTTGGAACTAAGCTACTTCTAAGATCAGATGTCTGGGTATACATGGAGGTGTATGTTCACTGCATCACTTGATACCTGTGCAGATGTTCTCTGGCTGAGAGCTGCAGGTTCTGTCCAATTTGCAAGCTGTACTGTTTTGTTTTGGTCGATGCATGCACACAGATTGGCGGTGTTTTATTTCTGCTGACCGCTAGAGAGTTTCAAGGAAACAGGATAGTTTTTCATCAGCACAATTTTATTACTTAATAATTGCATATATGCACAGATCTAGTATGTGCATTTGATGAGTTTGGTACCTCACCTCTGTGTGTGTCACACTTATATGCATTTGGAGAGAGGATATCTCGCCTGCCTACACACTACATGAAACCACTGTGATGTGTAATATATGACAAATATTTCACTTCCCAAGCCATAATGTCGTTTATGAGCCTGTTTTCTTCCTTATTCAGATCTTGTGAATTGTCTGTATTTGTATTCTTGATCCACATCAGTTTTCTGTTACATTTAAATTCATAATACTTGGTTTTTTTCCTTTATTCATTGTAAAGTGGTCTATGGTTGAAACACTATATAATTTGTTTTTTAATGTTGCATATCCCAATTGAAACGAGAAAAAGAGTGTTGAGGGGATACATAGAGCCTGTTCTTTTGTATGGATGTGAAACTTGGACAATGAGCAGTCAAGCTGAAAAGCATCTGATGGCTGCAGAAATGTGGTTTCTGAGGAAAATGCAAAGAATACCATGGACAGACAGAAAAACCAATGACCAAGTACTACAGGAGACAAATGAACATCATAAACTGATAAGAGAAATTAGACGTACACAGTCAAAATTTTTTGGACATGTTATGAGAAGAAATGGATTGGAGAACTTAGTGACAACTGGCAAGATCGAAGGGAACAGACCAAGAGGAAGACCGAGAGGAAAATACCTGGATGGCTTGGCCACATAGCATGGACAAGACAGGAACACTGAGCTGATCCACGATACTGGTGATCGAGTGAAATGGTGAGTCATGACCGCCCACGCTTTCCGGCATGGCACATGATTGATTGATTGATATCCCTTGCAGGACGTTGCAGTCAACACCAGCAATTTTCAGCTGCTGTTGATGTACTAGGCAAGGTTTACGTTTAGTAGTTTGTCATTGGTTTCTGAATGACCGGCTCCCATACCAACACGTTATAATACAACGTGACACGGTCTGCTGCACAAATCGGTCGCGGCTGCGTTTCGAACACCTGGTAAGCGGCTCACGAACCGTGTTCGCAAGCCTTTGGCCATGGAGACCGGCTTATTATATAATAAAATATACAAAATATGTTCATTGTACTTTTTCATAGCCTCCACAAGACCTGAAGTTTGAGTCCGAGCATGCTAACCAGCAGCAGCCCACAATGCAAGCACAACAGCAACAGTACCAACAGCCTCCTCAGGGACAGCAACAGCAGTACCAACAGCCTCCTCAGGGACAGCAACAGCAGTACCAACAGCCTCCTCAGGGACAGCAACAGCAGTACCAACAGCCTCCTCAGGGACAGCAACAGCAGTACCAACAGCCTCCTCAGGGACAGCAACAGCAGTACCAACAGCCTCCTCAGGGACAGCAACAGCAACATCAACAGCCTCCCCAAGGACAACAAAATCAACAACAGCCTCCTCCAGGACAACAATTTCAGCAACAGCCTCCTCAGGGACAGCAATTTCAGCAACAGCCTCCTCAAGGACAACAGTTTCAGCAGCAACCTCCCCAAGGGCAACAGTTTCAGCAGCAACCTCCCCAAGGGCAACAGTTTCAGCAACCTCCAGGACAACAACAATTTAATCAACACCAGCCCAACAGTCAAAATCAACAGGTAGGTTCACAGCAGCTGTAGAAGAAACTAATAGATAATACTACTTCTAAAATTTTGCCATGGAAATTGCTAGTTATGGCCTACTCTTTACAATTTCCAACTACAGAGGATCGTTAGTTATCACAGCTGCACTAGAGACCTCCATATTTTCACTCCTTTACAAGAAGGCTGGGCATCCAATCCTCTATTCCTGGATCAGGGGAAGTATGACATGACTTTTCCAGGTTCCTTATGTTGTACATAGTTGTCAACAAGTGGTTTCAGGGCTCATACTTTTAGTGTTAGAGACCTCTAAACCACTCTGACCCTAGAGATGGACACCCTACCTATAAAGCACTCTGACCCCAGAGACAGACACCCTACCTCTAAAGCACTCTGACTGTAGAGATGAACACCCTACCTAAAAACCACTGAGACTCCTAGAGAACAGCACCCTACCTCTAAACCTTTCTGATCCTAGAGACTGACATCCTACCTCTAAATCTCTCTGACCCTAGAAACTGACACCTACTTCTAAACCTTTCTGATCCTAGAGACTGACATCCTACCTCTAAATCTCTCTGACCCTAGAAACTGACACCTACTTCTAAACCTCTCTGATCCTAGAGACTGACATCCTACCTCTAAATCTCTCTGACCCTAGAAACTGACACCTACTTCTAAACCTCTCTGATCCTAGAGACTGACACCCTACCTCCAAACTACTTTGATCCCTGAGATGCACACCCTGTAAAACTTCTGGTATACTTTGTTGCAGCACCCATAATGGAGCATTTATCAAGGCAACATTGTGAGTGCATTACGGTGATGGACATTTACCTTTCAACACATTTCCTCATGCTGCCTTACAAGGAGAGGACCTTCCAAAACATTTGTTCAACCACTTGACAGTAAATACAAGATCAATCAAAACAGTGAGGACATATTTGATCAAATTGGTTTTGTTATTTGAAACTTCATAATGTATCTATTTGGCTGAATCGGATGATTCCATGCTGATTTATTTCTCATTGGCAAACTGATGTCTGCTACCTGTATCTGTTCACTAGTAGAAGCACTGGAAAGTAAGAAAGTAAAAGACCCTTTTACACATCTTACGGCACACAGGGTGTATGGTGCTAAGCATATTTTTATAGACATTTAGCACTCGCTGGATGATGCGGTTATTATCCCAAGTTGAATATTTTGTTTTATAATTTGAATTCGCCCAGCTGCGAATCGAACATCTATTCAGCTAAGACTCGCTGAAGCAAAGTGCCCTTGATTATTCTCCCACCTCTGGTTAGACTAAGGGTGGTTAACACATGGCCCTTAGATGATTTGTAGCCTATTGGAGCCTTAAATGTGGTCCGTGACCACATAGCAGTTTCCAATAGATGGAGGCAGTTGAGATGTGGTATTTGAGGATAATGTTGAGAATTTCGTGGATAGAGAAGAAAAGGAAAAATTGAGATATCGAGAGCTGTAGCAGTTACAAGGTCACTTATCATAACCATAAGACAAAAGTATGAAATTTGGGGGGAACATTAGCAGAAGAGGTGCAAGAGAGAAATTAGCTATATGTGGAAAGATACTGGACAAGAGGCAGAGGAAGACAGAGACAATGTACATGGAAAGATTAAACATCAACACAGCAAATAATAAAGCAACACCAACTTCATCAAATAAATGACAGAGAGGAGTGGAGAGTTGCGATCGCTGATGTTTAGTTCAGGCTACGCACCTGAAATGGAAGTAGAAATCAGTCAGTGAGGTGATGTCTCCACAATGAAGGTTGCTGCAATGGATTTCCAACACTGTCTGTCTCTTGCCCTGACTGTACATTCTGTCAGACTGATGTTGTCCATTTCTTGATGTTATCTTCCCACTTGCATCATTGTTTACCTCTTGCTCGCTTGCCTTCAACCTTACCCTCTAGTATGGTTATTATAAGAGTGTTATGAGATCTGAAAAAGAAGTAGAAGATGTGTGTGTATATATATCATCAGGTGCCTTGCCGACTTGCATGGGAGATCATGCTTCTCGACATCTTGCGGTCTCTGAGATCTTGAGTGATGCTTGTGCTTGTTTACTCATTGTCCAGAATTCATAGCAACACACACATAGCATGCACACATATGTGCACTCACTCATATGTGCACTCACTCATGCAATAGCTCATTACGGAATGTATCACCTGCTTTTGCCTAAACTGAGGACACAAATAAAACACACTAATTGTATCATCTTGAGCTCTGCCTGCATTTAGCTCCTTCAGAAATAGCTCCTGAAATTGAATTATTAGTCAACTATTAAGGGCCTTGAATTATTAGTCAACTATTAAGGGACCTTGAATTATTAGTCAACAATTAAGGGACCTTGAATTATTTGTCAACTATTAAGGGACCTTGAATTACAAGTCAACTATTAAGGGACATTAAATAATTAGTCAACTATTAAGAGACATTGAATTATTAGTCAACTATTAAGGAGCATTGAATTATTAGTCATCTATTAAAGAACCTTGAATTATTAGTCAACTATTAAAGAACCTTGAATTATTAGTCAACTGTTAAAAGACATTGAATTATTAGTCAACTATTAAAGGACCTTGAATTATTAGTCAACTGTTAAGGGGCATTGAATTATTAGTCAGCTATTAAAGAACCTTGAATTATTAGTCAACTGTTAAGAGACATTGAATTATTAGTCAACTGTTAAAATACATTGAATTATTAGTCAACTATTAAGGGGCATTGAATTATTAGTCAACTATTAAAGGGCCTTAGTTTTCTCATTAACTGCACCTGTCTCTCCTTTTATTGCCATTCTGTTGTAATTATGTTTACTTCCAATTACGAACAGAGGACACATGCAAGTAAAGTGAATATTAGGTAGCTGATGTCATTTTTGTAAAGTCCTAATTTTTATTATTTTTTTTTGCATATCATTTTACAGGACTTCGCCGTCAATACCAGCATTCTACTGCTGTTGTTGATGTCTTGGCAAGTTTCATTCAGTAGTTTGCCATTGCTTTCTGAACGACCGGCTCCCATACCAACTCGTTAAAACCAAGCGCAACATGCTCTGCTGCCAAATCAGTCGCAGCTGTGTTTTGAACGCGGGTAAGCGGGCTTACGAATTGTGTCCGTAAACCCTTCGCCGCGGAGACCGGCTCTAAATTTATTATATCTATAAAAACTAATTTGCATGTCCTTTACAGGATGTTGTGATCAACCCCAACCACAGCTTGATTTTTAAAAATAAATTTGATGTTTAGTAGTTTGCCATTGTTTTCTGAATGGTAAGTCAGTGTTAATGTCCAACTGACTGGTGTAGGGGTTATTATATCTAACATTACCGAATTCAAACATCGGAGAAAACCAGCTGTTGGAGATCACAGGGTGTGGAGAAGCACGATCATTCACTTTGACAAGGCACTTGATGATCAAGAAAAACAATAATATAAAACCTGTAAGCAACATAGGAAAAAATGACAAAGTAAATCAATGTCTTTCTGATAATTATCCAGTACCAATTTCATGAACCTTGCCTTGTAAAGTAATGGGCCCTTTTACATGATTTAAGGTATATTGGGCTTTCAGTGATAGACCCATATTATTATGGACGAATCAGCACTCGTGGGGTGATGTGATCAGTCTCACACTGGCCACCTCAAGGACCCCCCACTCCCCTCCCTCCTACACCCTCCTACACTGCAAGGTACTATAGGCAACTGAGTTGTACTATAGGGTACATGACAGTTCCCCTATATTAAGCTGTCATTTTTTATATATTGGTTTACTACAGTTATGTTTTCTTCACTAAATATGATTTCTTCACTAAATATGGTTTCTTCACTAAATATGATTTCTTCACTAAACGTGAACTAACACATTGTGATTGTAACTGACTCAGAAAGCATGCTGAGAAGGGTGAGAACAGGTAGGCTTCGTGCAGAGTGGCTTGCTTCGCTTCGGAGGTCACGGGTAGTAAGCATCACCTGGATCTTTTCTCCTGGGCATGCCGGTGTGCTGGGGAATGAACAGGCGGACAGATTGGCTGGCTCGGCAAAATTTGGTGGAGTATTGATGCATCACAAGGCAGACGTGGTTGCGGCCTTGTGGGAGCACGTGTACACCTCGGAGGAGCAGATGGAGCACCATGGTCTGGTAAGAATGAGACAACGAGGTGTGACGAGGGGTTCTGGCCGACGCTCGGCGCTCGGAGGAAAGGCGAGACGGACATATAATCAGATTGCTACTGGAACTATTAGTGTTGGAACTCTTCGCTGGCTGCTGAGGATGGAGACGGAGCGCTTATGGGAATGTCCCGAATGCTGTGATGTCGGTTCCTAGATCAATCAATCAATCAATCACTAAACGTGATTTCTTCACTAAACATGATTTCTTCACTAAACGTGATTTCTTCACTAAATATGATTTCTTCGCTAAACGTGGTTTCTTCACTAAACGTGATTTCTTCACTAAACATGATTTCTTCACTAAATATGGTTTCTTCACTAAATATGGTTTCTTCACTAAACGTGATTTCTTCACTAAACATGATTTCTTCACTAAATATGGTTTCTTCACTAAATATGGTTTCTTCACTAAATGTGATTTCTTCACTAAACATGATTTCTTCACTAAATATGGTTTCTTCACTAAATATGGTTTCTTCACTAAACATGATTTCTTCACTAAACATGATTTCTTCACTAAACATGATTTCTTCACTAAACATGATTTCTTCACTAAACATGATTTCTTCACTAAACATGGTTTCTTCACTAAACGTGATTTCTTCACTAAACATGATTTCTTCACTAAACATGATTTCTTCACTAAACATGGTTTCTTCACTAAACATGGTTTCTTCACTAAACATGATTTCTTCACTAAACGTGATTTCTTCACTAAACATGATTTCTTCACTAAATATGATTTCTTCACTAAACGTGATTTCTTCACTAAACGTGATTTCTTCACTAAACATGATTTCTTCACTAAACATGGTTTCTTCACTTAACATGGTTTCTTCACTAAACATGATTTCTTCACTAAACATGATTTCTTCACTAAACGTGATTTCTTCACTAAACATGATGTCTTCACTAAATATGATTTCTTCACTAAACGTGATTTCTTCACTAAACGTGATTTCTTCACTAAACATGATTTCTTCACTAAACATGATTTCTTCACTAAACATGATTTCTTCACTAAACGTCATTTCTTCACTAAATATGATTTCTTCGCTAAATATGGTTTCATCACTAAATATGGTTTCTTCGCTAAATATGGTTTCTGTGCTAAATATGATTTCTTCACTAAATATGATTTCTTCACTAAATATGATTTCTTCAGTAAAAGTGATTTCTTCACTAAATATTTCTTCACTAAATATGATTTCTTCACTCAATATGATTTCTTCACTAAACATGATTTCTTCACTAAACATGATTTCTTCACTAAATATGATTTCTTCATGACACTTTAAATTCACTTACCTGCCAGCCCGTAGTCAGTTGTTCTAATCCCAAATGAAGCTTATATTTTAAAAGAAAAACAGCCTAAACTGGGAACAGAGAGAAAGTCTCCTGGGAAGTAGTTGAGTTGAGTTAAGAACCATCATATCAAGCAGGACATTTCCATAAAGACTCCATTCCCAACTTCCAACAGCCAGCGAAGAGTCCCAATACTGAAAGGTAAAGACAGACACTGTTATATTGACCACATCACCCGTCGAGTGCCGATGGGTCTACACAGACATGGAACAGGCACCATATACCCAACTCTCCTAAAGGGTCCTTTACTCTGTTGTACTATACTTTACATGATGGTGTATTGTCCGAGTATCTTTGTTTTTATTGACTTGTGCTTTATGCTTCCTATTCAACTGTAGTGTTTGTGTGGTTAAAACCTCATTGTTTAGTATTGTTGTGTTGCTTCCCACGTATATCAATACCTATATTGCTTTACTCATATATCAAAACCTAGTTTTCTACTTATGTTGTTTTCCACATATATCAAAACCTAGTTTTGTTGTTTTCTACATATATCAAAACCTAGTTTTGTTGTTTTCCACATATATCAAAACCTAGTTTTCTACTTATGTTGTTTACCACATATATCAAAACCTAGTTTTCTACTTATGTTGTTTACCACATATATCAAAACCTAGTTTTGTTGTTTTCTACATATATCATAACCTAGTTTTCTACTTATGTTGTTTACCACATATATCAAAACCTAGTTTTGTTGTTTTCCACATATATCAAAACCTAGTTTTCTACTTATGTTGTTTACCACATATATCAAAACCTAGTTTTGTTGTTTTCTACATATATCAAAACCTAGTTTTCTACTTATGTTGTTTTCCACATATATCAAAACCTAGTTTTCTACTCATATTGTTTCCCATATATATCAAAACCTACATGATAATGACTGATATCATCATTCCATGCCATGAAACAAGTCTGTCTAATGTTTCTTCTACCTACCATCACATCTCTGTCTGTCCTTTAACTCCTGCAGGCTGTAAAGCTTGGGCTGCTAATGTTAATCCAGCTTCGGTATCATCAGTGTCTAGCATGCTTGCCTAGGGACCCGGTTGTCATGTCTTCAATATTTCGTCTTTCAATTTTTTTATTGTCTTTGTGTCTTTTTAATCTGTATGATATTCCTTTACTTCTATGATGATGGAGTCGATCTTCTTCTTCGTTCCATTTTAAGGGGAGTGTGTCACACCTTGTGTACCTCAAAGACCAGTGTGTCTGACTTTGGTGTGCATTTGTGTCAAGTTTACTTCCATCCAAAGAAACTCTGTTTACCCATGGGTAGGTTTACTTTTCCTCACAATGTTGCCAAGGCAATGACCTAACAGCCTACTATTTGCAATGTCGTACTGCCCTGAGACTTTTGCTGTGCACAACTTGTACACAGGACCTCCAGTTTTTCACCCTTATCCGAAAAGGCTAGGTACCTGACCTCACTACCCAAGAGATCAGCGGGCATGTGATATCATTAGATACTAATGGTTCTTGGAAAAATGCCCATTTATATGCAAGAATCGAACCTGGTATCTTCTCAGCATGAGGCGGACACAGTCTCTCAGCCACAGCTTCCTCCATGTTGATGAATACCATTTAATTCATTTCTCATGCTATTAATTGTTCAGCCATGCAGTGTTTCTCAAAGCTTTGGTAACCTATCAGACGGCATCATCAGAAGCTGAATGCTACAGTAAGCAAGCCCATGTGCCCATGTCTGTGTAATATTAGGTTATAAAATATAAAATATCCAACAGGGAATTGTGAACAAAAGTATACTGATATGATGTGTTTTTAATTGGTGTTTTTCACATAATCTTTAAGTGGATCACACCATTTTATACTAGGTTTTCCTGTCCTAAAATTAGCACCAGGAAATTATCTGGCAGGTAAAAGCAGTCAGTGTGAAATTGAGCACATCATCCATCGAGTGTCAGTGGGTCTAAAACTAGGGGGTTAGTACCATATATCTGAAACACCTGATGGCATGAAAAGGGATTCTCTGGTCGTTAACAGTCAGAACCATTTCCTGAAAATGGCAGCAGTAATGTTACAAATTGCTTGGTACATGTCTGTCCAACAATATCAAACAGAAGTTATGTCAGACGTAATGACCCACATAGTTTCTTGGAATATTGTTCCATTTTGTCTCTCCCAGACACGGTTAATCAACATGCAGATTTGTTAAATTTGGGGGTAAGTTAGTAAGTAATTCACAAAATGATGTAAGACAGCTGATAAATGGTTGTTGGTAGTTTATAAAGGTGTCATTATGTGGCATATCCATCTAGCTTGATGTCTTTGTGTGGCAGATGATAATTGCTTTATGTGCATGCACATACAAAGTTTCTCACACATATGACATTAAAAATGTGTCATTCTTGAAGAACAGCATGCACTTGTGAGGTTTTGTCTGGGCCAGTGGACTTACCGCCAATAAGGAAATATTGCCTGTTTACCCCCCTGCCATACACTGAAAGGTATTATATTGGCAGTAAATGACAGTTATGCTGCACATGTTTGTTGTGTAAAGTGGCATACACCGATTTGCAGATTGCAAAGAAGTTGCATGTGAGGTGCAAACACGGCCGAGGTAGCAGCTCTAAGATGTTTATGGCGCGTTTATTGGACTGACAAAACGATAAATGCATCAATGTTCAGGGATGTTATGTTGAGAATTAAGGAGAGATGTAAGCACAATAGTAAATGGTTTTAGGGTTCACATCTAATGTGTGTTTACTTACAATTTTGTGACTTACTGACTTACCCTCATATATTTTGTGGTTGCTGATTAGCTAATTTTATTTGTTTGCTGTACCTTGTGTGATAGATATTCATCTGTGATTGCTGATTGTAACTGAGATTGCAGTACTTTATTCCTTTTTAGTCGGCTGTTATCCACTAAATCACCGATAATGCCATGACCTGGTATATACAAATCCCTCACACATTGCCCTCCCACGGCAATATTTACCGTAGGGTTACTTTTGCACGAACAAACTTGTGTCCGCATTTGACAAAACTGAAGGAGATAGCTCTGCTACATATGAATATGTAATTACGTGTATCTATATTTTTAATGTTTGCTTGAGTTGTATGTTACTGCTTGAATAATATATTTTGGCAGTTTTTGAGCAGTTATGAATTGAAGTAGCCACATGCACAAAAATTAAAAACCTCCCCATCTGATTAGCCATAGGTTTTCCTCTTCCTTCACTTGAACACATATTTCTAGGTTCAGATAGGTCAAATCTGAACCATTTGGGGGCTGAGAGAAGACAAAAATATTACCCTCCTCTGCATTACTTGACAAGCAGCTTAATTTTATGTTAGTGCTTTATACCTTTTTGTTTCACTTTATGTTATTGCTTTATACTTTTATCTTTCCCTTTATAAACCAGGTTTATAATTTGTTGTTTTACTTTCTGTTACTGCTTTATATATTTTTGTTTCACTTTATGTTACTGCATTATGCCTTTTTGTTTCACTTTCTGTTATTGCTTTAATAATAGTGTTTAATATATCTGTGTATACAAATCAAGCACATCTATTTATGTCCAGACAGGAATCAGTTTTGCTCGTGTACATACTGATGACTTTTATGTAGTCATTTCCATGATATTACTGTTGAGGGTAAGGGTTTGATTTCTGCATTTAGAACACATTATTTTACTGTAGTATTTACTTTCATTTATTTCTTTTGTTGTTCACCTTTAGCTTTTTACCAACATATTAAGCTTATGAAGGTGAAAGCAAATGCTTTAAATGTTGAATGCAGCTAATGTAAATGCACTGTCAGATATGATCAAGTCATCATCATCATGTGCCATGCTAATAAGCATGGGCTGTCATGGTTCACCATCTCATGTGATCAACAAGTCTTGGACCAAGTCTGTGATGTTGCTTTGTCTTCCCCTTGCTCTTTTCCCATCAACATTGCCACTTGTAACAAAGTTTGCAGATAGTTAGTTAGTTAGTTAGTCGACAGATCATCCTCGTTGCACATCGGACCATTCAGTCCATAAGTGCTCGGATCCCCTCCTCAGCAAATCCCGCAGCGTGTAGCGGCTAACCACGCCAGTTCTGTGTTGGTTTATCAATCTTCTTTGGCTTCCTGCGTAGTGTTCTTGTTTGGCCACCCCTCTTTTAATTTGCTGCTCTCGCAGTCTGGCCATTGTTGTAGATTCACAGTCATCACTTGGTTCTTGCAAAAGTCTCACTTCTCGTAGAGCATTCAGAATGTCAGCCTGGTCCATGGCGCGTCCGCCCTCCACAGTAGCCTCACCTGCGAGCTTGTCAGCCCGCTCATTTCCTTGTACTCCCGCATGCCCTGGCACGAAGATGAAACTAATCTTTGCCAGTCGAGACCGCTTCAGAGGCAGCAACCATTCTCTTCGGATCGACCCCTCCTCTATCCTCTTGATCATGTTCATTGAGTCGCTAAGGAAACAAGCCCTAGTGAATGTCTGTGTCTCGAGCCATGTTATTGCTTTACTTACTGCCATGACTTCCATGGTCAGGCTACTTGTGGTTTCAGTGAAAGCACCAGAGTCCTCCTTCACAATTCTCCCTCCGGCCCGAGCTGTAAAGGCCCATGAGCTTCTCACATGTCGGACGACCGACCCATCTGTGTAGATGACCGCGTCACTGTCTAGCGAATTCTCGAAAATCAACGCTTGTACTTCAGCCTCAACAGCAGCCGGATTTTCTTGTCTGCATTTTCTATCTAGTTGGATGCAAACTGAAAAGGATGTGCAGAAGTCTGTTGGCACTTGCACCCACTCCTCGCCAGGTTCTAAGTCCTCAAGTGAACACACCTGTTGAAGAATGTCTTCGGCTTGACCCATCCACGACCGTCCTCTTTTTAACTTGCTGCCCTTCACCTTCCTAATTTCACTATGCAGTGGATGCTGTGTGTTTGCGTTAATTCTGAGGTAGGCGCGTGCCCTGCAAACTTGCATTCTCTCTTCAATGGTTGGAAAATCAAGAAGGTAGCGCATCGCCCTGCATGCTGTATCTCTTGTACATCCAAGAATAATGCGCATAGCTTCATTCTGTATCCTTTCCATCCTTTCTATCTGCTTATGGCTGACAGTCAGGATTGCCATTGCATACTCCAAAACAGACATGACCAGCCCCTCGTACAGAAGACATAGATGGCGCTGCTCACAGTTTGCTGCCGCCATCACCCGCATCGCTGCCAAACCCCGCTTGGCCTTTGTTATCACCTGGTCTATGTGCACATTATAAGCAAGGCTTCGATCAAACCGTATCCCCAGGTAATTCATTGCCTGCGTTCTTTCCACCGTCTCTGAACACAGCATTACAGTTGGTGTTGGATTGTTGACAATATGATTATTCAACGAGAACCAAGTCACTGTTGCCTTTGTTGGGTTGACCATTGCCCCAGCTTCATCACACCAAGTACTTATGCGATTGAGTTCGGTTTGTAGTTCCACAGCAACCTCCTCTCTATCCTTACCCTGACGATACACTAAAACATCATCGGCATATGACAATGTCCTGCCAGGTCCAGTGATCTGCTCACTGGTGATTCTCACTGTGTAGGCGTTGAACAGTACCGGAGATAATGGTGATCCCTGTGGTAGGCCAGGATATATTGTTGTTGGTTCCGAAGTCCAACTGCCACATCTAAAAACTACTTTCCGTTGGAAGAGGGCTGCAGCGATCCAACTAAGGAGGAATGGACTTACGTTTAGTTCAAGAAGCTGAAACATTAAAAAATCCAGTGGTACTCTGTTGTATGCGTCCTCAAGATCAATCGCTGCAGCAACGGTTTCCGTGCCTGAGTGGAAACCTTCATAGACATCGTGGGCAAAGACTGCTGCATTGGTCCAGGTTTCTCTTTTTGGACGGTACCCACCCAGGGTAGGTGGGAAAACACTGTGTCTCTCTAGTTGGCTTGATATTTTCCTGGCAATTACCTTCTCCAACAGCTTGCCTATTGTATTCTGCATGGTTATAATTCGATATCCCTGAATTTTTTTGTGGTCTTTGTCAGGCTTCGGCAAGGGAATCAGATAGCTGTGTAACCATTCCTCCTTGATGCTAGCACTCCCTATACTGTTGTTGTACATGTCTGCTAGTTTCTCTAGCTCATTGTTGGTACATCTATTTATGTCGTCGTATCTTATGCCATCAGGACCTGGAGCACTGTTTTTTGATCGTCGAAGCACAGCCTTGATTTCTTTCACTGTCACTGTGTCTTCATCCGAAGTGTTCTGGGCCTTGCATCTGTCTGAGGTGACCTCCTTGGCCAGATTCCGGCCTCCCATGTCTGTCTGGTTGCTCTGCTCAAGGTAGCGTTCAAAGAGGGCTTTGCCCTTGTCCTCGTCAGTCCTCTGCCAGATGAGGTCAGCACCTTGGAAGTCAGAAATGCTCTTATTCTTGACTACACCACTCATGCTTTTATGTAGTCGCCAGAACAATTTCAGTGACTTGTCTGTGCTTACTCTTTGACACACCTCTGCCCATTTTTCGCTTTTAACCACCTTGACCAGTTTTTTGAAATAGCTTACTTTTGTGTGCATCTCTCTTTCTAAGTGCAAGCAGGGACTAGGACTAAGTTTGCAGATTATTTCTCATAGCATACCCAAAAAATCAATTTATGGTTTCTGTTTCTTGTAGGACTCTCTTTCTTTTGTCCTCTATCCACCATTGGGAAATAGGCTTAATGCCAACTCACTCTCACTCCAAGCCATCTATTCCATGCAAATCCATCATGTCTTCCCTATATTATTTATTTTAATTTCTATTTCCCTTCTCCATTTGTTTTTCTTCTTTTTCTTTTCTTCTATGAATTCAAGAAAACTGCCTTTCTAATATGTTATTCTCAGGCTTTCTTGATGTACATCCTATCCAGCACTGGCTCCTTTTCTTCACCTCTTGATTAACTGATATTTGTTTAGCTCTCTCCATGAGCCCCACATTAGGGATTCTATCATGTTAGTTCTTCTAGGGCCGCCTCAATCATTTTCTCTATGTGTTTATGATATTTGTTGCATTTTCCTCCACAACCACATTACTGCTGCCAGTAAATGTTTCTCAGCTTGTATGCTTATTCTCATTGTGCACATGCTTACATCAGTATAAGTTCTATTTGTCACTTTAACACTCTTTTTCTGACTGCAATTGACAGCTTTTTTATTTGTATATTTTCCATCTTGCATAAGGCTACTTTTACCATAGCAATTCTTATTGTAATCTTTACAAGGCATCTTCTTCCATTGGAAGTTATGCATTAAAAATTGGCCCACGTGTTTTTATTATCTTAAAAGTTTATGAGATATATATATATATGTTTCTTCAGAAATGTCTGATTAGTGTGATCTTTGTTGGTGTTTGTAGCTTTATTTATACACATGTATATAATTTTGTTCATATATTGTTAACAAATAGCATTTTCTTAAGGTGATTGGTTTGTATTGCATGCATTTATTAAGTCTCATAAAGCTCTGTTGATTTCTTTAGTGGCATCATCGCAAAGGAGTTTAAGAAACTAAAGAGAATGAATACTTTTCTAACACTCTCAGTTCCAGAAGGGGTCAGCAACAGCCCAAGGGGGTAGTCTTGTGTCTGTGATCTCCCAGTGGAGCGTATGCCTTCAATAAACTCACACCTTTGTAGGGTTGTTCATGGTTGATCTTGTGTCTGTGATCTCCCAGTGGAGCATATGCCTTCAATAAACTCGCACCTTTGCAGGGTTGTTCATGGTTGAATGGAGTTTGCAGCTACATTTTTCTGTGGGATAAGGTTGTGGGTCTCCTGTCAACCCTCCTTTGTCACACCTTACGACATGAAGTGTAGGTTGCGGTATTACTGTTCTTTGATTCCTTTATGAGCACCAGCAAAGGGGTGATTTTAACTGATTTAGTGCCAGAAGATATCAAATTTGATATTCCCCCTGTTTGGGCGGAAGGATGATATATTGCCATACTAGTGTCATGTTATTTGTTTTGTTTTGTTTATCTTCCACAATTTCAATGCTCAGTGAATGGAAATTTACATCATTATAATAATTGTTCACTTGATTGTGTACCGTGCCTGGGGCAGAACTAGTTTTTACTTGGCACTGAATCAGTTTACAACAAGATTACAAATGTATTACTGTCACATGATCAAATATCAACATCTTGAAAAAGACATATTTTGCCAGGTTTCTTTAGCATGTTATGACTGAACATAAAAATTACGATCACACATGACATGCTGGTTGGTATGCATGGTTCATTGCTTGAGGCAGAAAGAGTACAGGTGCGAACACATCTGTAATGGTTCAGAATAGCTTTTGGTTTGATCTTCTTCCTTTGCTAATAGTAAACTCAGCAAAACAAACCATCAGGGTAATTTTTTTTCAGGATATTTTGTCATTGGGATTCTGGAGGGTTTATTTGTCTTTATGCTGGTCATTGCTGGCGTGACTAATTTTTGATTGGAATCATGGTGGAGCACCCAGTTGTCGTCATCGTCATCATCATATAGTTCGCTTGCCTGCCAAGACAGTGGTCCAGGTTTAGAGTTCGCTTGCCTGCCGAGACGGTGGTCCAGGTTTAATCCCCAGCAGGGGTAGGATTATTTTTCCCTCAGCACAGCAGCTCTAGGTTTAACCCAGCCTCATAAAAATGGGTAACAGACAATTTTTCCGAATTGTTTGGACATTGGAAAGGAAATGTGATGAGGAATGGAACTGGCCAGCACACCTCATATGTCATAGCTTAGAATATGTGAAAACCTGACACTTGACAACCCAGTAGCAGTATGTGCTGTGGGACTACCCTTATCTAGACTCACATTACCAGGCTGAATCGAGTCCAGAGCTGTTGTGCTCAGACAAAAATCTGTTAATCTGTTTGTATGTAACCAAATGTGAAATATTTGTTATATTGCGGTTTCATCTTCAGGGAGCTGTGGTAGTGTAGTGGCTAGACACTGGCTTGCCGACCCAGTGGTCAGGGGTTGCAACCACAGCTGGGGGAAATTAGGATTTGTAAAATTTTTGACGTGGGCTCCCTGGTCAACTCTGCCAAAAATGAGTGCCAGGAATGTTTTGGAAGGTCAAGGCAAACGATACTGGCCGCACCACCCACAGAGTCCTGATTGGTTATTTGAATGTGGGTTTAACACCGAAAGCCTTATGCACTGTGCGGTGTGTACTAGAGTCCTTTACTATTTTGTTCCTTTTATTTCATCATTAAGTGCCATTTCCACATTGAAGGTCAGCTGTCATAAGCCTCCAACAGCCTGTGTATTGTGTCTGTACAAATGTGGAGCTAGCACCGTGTACCCAACATGTGTGAAAGCGTGTACAAGGGTCCTTGACTGTTACAGGTGACTTGTATCTGTTTGTATGTGACGAAATCTTGCTGCTCTCTGAATGTCTAGCACACAGGGACAGATGCTTCTTGTGAGTGTGAAGTAGACAAGAAGTCACATATACTAGATTATGATATGATATTCCATTACTACCTACCCTTCCCAGAAACATTTGTAGTACTCATTTTACCAGTTAGAAAAAACCCTTTCCTTAGCTAGGAATTAAACCAACTCCACCTTACAGGTAAGTCAGAGAGCTTTAACCACTGTGGCACTAGTATGGTTAATTGGGTAGGCAAAATCCTCGGGTAGGAAAAATAGATCATTATAAACACATATCATTTATGCCTACTGTGTTATTAGATTTTCTGGAACTTGCCTCATGTTGTATTGTACATCACTCAGCTAACTTCCAGTTTTCTTAAATAATGTTTATTATTACTTTTTGTATACATGGTTTTGGTGATTGTTCTTGTTTATCATTTTTCTTAGTTTCCTCATCTCCAAACACCCCCACTCCCCTCCCAACCAATACTCCCTCCTGAATACCTTATGACAGATACAGGTGGTGATTTTTATCTATGTGAATAACAATAGAGGTGAATAATTAGTTTGCATTTCTTGTGAAAAAGTGACACCTACATTATGTTGATTGGTTAGTTAGCTTTGGTTGGTTGGTTGGTTAGTTAGGATTGGTTGGTTGGTTAGTTAGGATTGGTTGGTTGGTTAGTTAGGATTGGTTGGTTGGTTAATTTGTTTTGGTTGGTTGGTTGGTTATGTTTGGTTGGTTAGGTTTGGTTGGTTGGTTGGTTGGTTGGTTAGTTGGTTAGTTATGATTGGTTGGTTGGTTGGTTAGTTAGGATTGGTTGGTTGATTAGTTAGGATTGGTTGGTTGGTTAGTTAGGATTGGTTGGTTGGTTAGTTAGGATTGGTTGGTTGGTTAGTTTGTTTTGGTTGGTTGGTTGGTTAGGTTTGGTTGGTTGGTTGGTTAGTTGGTTAGTTAGGATTGGTTGGTTGATTAGTTAGGATTGGTTGGTTGGTTAGTTAGGATTGGTTGGTTGGTTAGTTAGGATTGGTTCGTTGGTTAGTTAGGATTGGTTGGTTGGTTGGTTAGCTAGTTTTAGTTGGTTGGTTAGTTAGTTATTAGGGTATCATCCTTGACTCAGACAAATCCATAGGTGCTCAGATCCTCCTCCTTCTCCCCCCCCCCCAACATATGCATTGGCAACCAGCGGCTGATAGTACCAGTTCTGTGTTGGTTGACAAGGCTCATTCTTCTGATGTGCCTCTTGTGTCCTAACTTCCAAGTTTCTCATTCTGGACGACAATCCTTTCCCTATCCAAGCCCAGAACCTAGCTGGGTATGCACAACTGTGGTACTGCAACTTCACATCAGTGGAGAGACATAGTAGGATGCAACCAGGTCATGGTTCAGCATAACACATACAGACTGGCTGGGGCTAGTTCAAGGTTGGCCACGTTTTCTTCACAGGGTTTAGGTCTTTCATTGTCCACAGAATCAAACCCAGTTCCTGAACAGTTGTATATCCTTTATCGGACGTCGCAGTCAATATTTTGCTGTTTGTGATTTCTTGGCAAGTATGTTTAGTAGTTGCCATTGCTTTCTAAATTACTGTACCAGCGCAAAGCAGTCTGATTTCAAACTGCCAGCAGCTGTGTTTTGAGTGCGAGATTGCAAATTGTGTTTGTAATCCCTTCACTACGGCTCTGGATGTAAAACAAAACACAAACTGACGTTAAAGAACTTGAGGCTCTGCTGTAAAAATATGTTTATAAACTAATTGAAATAATGCAATTAAAAAGGAATGTCTGGCAGAGAAAAGTTTGTACATATTAAAATTGCCCACCGAGGAATCTGATCAGGATGTTGCTTTATTATATAATATTGATCTGTAATTTTATATTTCTTGTTTTTTGTTTCAATCTGGATCATTGAAGAATAATATTTTGTAATGTGTTTACACGAAACATTTCAATATGGTGGGAAATGTGGTGGTTTGTTTAAATGGTGTATAAGATTTTCTTGTGAGACACACTTTAAGTCAGTTACCTGTTATAAAACAACTGTCATGTCAGGGAAAACACTGTCATGTCACAAGGACAGTGTCATGCCACAAGAACACTGTCATGTCACAAGAAAAAAAAATGTAAGTTGCATGTCCTTCACAGGACGTAGCCGTCAACCCCAGCATTTTGGCTGTTCGTGATTCCTGGGCAAATTTTACGTTCAGTAGTTTGCCATTGCTTTCTGAACGACCGGCTCCTATACCTTTTTCGAAAAAACCAGCGCCGCTGCGTTTCGATTCCGGGTATATGGGCTCACAAACCACGTTCGCAAAGAACACTATCATATAATTAGGAAAATTGATGTAACACAGGAACAGTTTCATTTCATCACAGGAACTCTGTCATATGATAGGAACACTGACACGACATTAAAAAAAAAACACTATCATGTCACCACAGGAACACTGTCACTCCATGACAGTATCACTGTCATGTCACAGGAATGCTGTCATGTCAAGGAATACTGTCATATAACAGAAACACTATCATATCAATACAAGAATACTATCGCAAGAACACTGCAAGAATTAAACAGATGATTGTATGTATAAAATAGACATTCCAAAGATTGATTCTGTAAACTGTAGATGTTGCTCGTTTCAGTGTATCTAGATAGCTAACTTTGATGACTGCTTGTGTAATTTTTACCATACATGACATTGGGTAAACTGTGGTAAAGATGTGAAATTAAACAGTTGGAAAACACCAATCATTAGGTATCTTAACATTAATGTGTCATATTGAATAACTTTGAAGATGATTGCCTCAATTTGTTTTAATGTTATTGGCATTTTAATGTGCCATAGCTAGTAACTTTTGGAGAGGGAGTTTCTTAATATGTTAGATGTTATAGGCATGTTAATGTGCCATTACTAGTAACTTTGGAGATGGATTGTTTTAATTTGTTAGATGTTATAGGCACGTTAATGTGCCATAGACAGTAATTTTGGAGAAAGATTGTGTCAATTTGTTAGATGCTATAGGCATGTTAATGTGCCATTAAGAATAACTGTGAAGGTAATTAACTCAATTTGTTTTAATGTTATAGGCATGTTAATGAGCCATAAAGAGTAACTGTGAAGGTAATTGACTCAATTTGTTTTAATGTTATAGGCATGTTAATGTGCCATAGCTAGTAACTGGAGAGGGATTGTGTTAATTTGCTAGATGTTATAGGCATGTTAATGTGCCATAAAGAGTAACTGTGAAGGTAATTGACTCAATTTGTTCTAATGTTATAGGCATGTTAATGTGCCATGGCTAGTAACTTTGGAGAGGGATTGTCTTAATTTGTTAGATGTTATGGGCACGTTAATGTGCCAGTTAATGTACCTTAATTTGTGAGGGTTTTAAACACATTAATGTACTATAATAAATAATTTAGATTGGGATGGTCTTAATTTCTAACATTTCAAGGGTGGTTGTAATCAGTGCTGGACTGCTCAATGTGCCAGCTTGCCAGTTAGCAAATAGGCTTTGTGGGCCCCCTTAAACATTAGACAGTATGTTTTAAAAAATTGTCCTTTTATTATCTTTTGTCTCCTGGCAGCCTCATTTGTTGACCTGGTCCGCCACTGTTTGGTAATTACAACTCTGCCTGGTCCATTCAAATATCGGAGAGAGAAACAAATTGGCCCATTTAATCACTGAGTATTTAAAACTACAAGTGAACGTGAATGTTCTAATTGCACAGTGATTTCCCAGACAAGTTTTCTCCCTCCCTCATATATCTTGATACATTAGAATGTCATACTGAATAACTAAACCGATGATTTTTATTAGAATTTTAACAGATAAGTTTGATTTTTGTTAGAATTTTAACAGATATGTTTTCTTCTACTCCTCATACATCTTGGTAAAATAGTACGCTAAACTGAATATCTAAACTGTTGATTTGTAGTAGATCTGATCTTTTCCTTGTCTACAATATTGTCTTATACTGCTCCCTTGATCAGTGTATTTATATAAATAAGTACAGATGAATCATGTCTACGTGTCATGCTCACTTTTATGTCTATGGATGTGGTATTTGGCATTTGATTATTTTTATTTGAGCCTGATGTCTGTAATGCTGGTTTATGGAGCAAGAATATTCCAGTAACTGAAATAAATTATCTGAAATCATGAATGATTGTTGTTGTTATTTCAATGACAGTTTAGTTTAGTCGACGGATCAACATCATGGCACACGGGTGTAACCCATAAGTGCTCCGTTCTACTCCTAATTCAAGCGTGAGTCCAGAGAATCTCAGCTCAGTGCACGAGCTCCATAGTACTGGCGAGGATCCTGAAATACTTTGGGTAGATGTTTAACTTAAAATTTTGCTGGGCAGCGCCGTTAGGCTACTCTTTTTCAATTTCCAACTGCCAAGGGATTTTTTACGTGCGCAACAATACACACGGGCGTCTGATCTCACTACCCAGAGACCAGGGGACATTTTTTTACTAGACATCCACGTGAAAAAAATCCCTTCAGCGACATTGTATTGGAGCTGTTCACGCTTCTATCAAATAACACATGTTAAAGGCAACAGGTGAGAGTCAGCATGACCAAATGGATAAGAGCACTCGCTCTTAAAACTTCCAGTGTGCTGATGCCAAGTTAGGGGGTTCAACCCCTACACCGGACAGTTCATCTAAAATGTTGACTTCTTGTCCTTGACTTGGGGACGTAAATTACAATTACCTCAGAAGTCGGAGTGGGTCTGTCTGATGGCGAGGGACACCGGTTTTAGGGAAAGCTAATTCACACGCTAAAATCAGTCCAGTGAACTAGTAGTAGTAGCACCTGTATGGATTATGCTTGAGTTCAAAGAATACAAGCGCAAAAATAACATAAATCAAAACTGCATGAAGTTTTACTCTGTCTGGCTTGGTCTCACAGCGGAGAATGCTGACTGAGATCATAGCACAACGCACGAACTTCTTGGCTTTTCCCTTGTTCTCTTCCCTTCGATCTTGTCAGTTGTCACCAAGGGTTGGAAAAATTGCACTTGTCTGAACGATACAACCCAACAATGAACCAATGATCTTCAGAGCATGAATCAGATGGCTTGTTCACTTGGCCACCGAGACTCTCTTGTATGAAATGATGGAATTGAAGACTGATGATGGGTCATTTCTATCCTGGTGAGCAAGCAACACTCATTCTGAATAAATCTGTGAGCATGGTTCTGTCACCCAGCTACTAAGTTAAGTGTATGGAGCGACACTGTGAGCTGTGGATTTCATGTGCCGCACTTTTACATCTGTCCATGGTTGTTTGTAACGTGAACTGCATGTTCAGAAAAATGGTGGCCAGCCGGTTGCTGAACAAACTGGGTTTACCGTATGCAGCAATGTGTGGCTGCTGGTTTTCTAGTGAGCGCCGCTTCCATCAACGATGACCTGCATTTTTCATGACTGACTTTTGTGCTGGCATTCTAGCAGCGGCATTATGCATAGTATACCTGTGCGGGCTGTTGGTTTGTTGAGACTCCTGTCTGTTCCATTTTTCATATAGTCCAGTGAGGAGCATTTTGTGTGACATTCACTGGCACATGAACGGAGCATTATGGGGACGACCCTTTGCTGTGAAGTTGGAACTGCAATAACCAACCAACCCAACCAACCAACCAACCACCCACCCACCTACCCATCCAACCAACCAAACCTACGAGCTCTACACGTGGGGGTATGTTTTATAGGTGTTAAATGACAAGAGGGCCAACTTCAGCGCATGGGGTGTTATCTCAAATGGCTCAGCCTCTTTCCACAGGGTAGCCTGTCGAAAGTGTAGCACAGAGCACAAACTCCGTAGCTCTAGCGATGAACACTGGGTATGTGAGACCTGGATGCTGGTCATCTACTAGTATTACTAAGATTCTCTTTTAATCTTGCTGTCTTCGACAGCACAGATCATGGTCAGTCCTGGATCCCAGGATCTCCAGAGAAGCAATGATAAAAGAATTGGATCAGTATTGTACCTGATCTTTGTACAGCAATGTCTCCGCATCCCATGTTTTAAATTGTCCCTTAGCAATGTCCTGTTATGTGTCTGTGATGTGATTAAGCTGTCATAGTTTGTAGACCTACAGCAAGGAGGAAGAGGCGGCCAGTCTTTCATCTCCCCATAAGCTCCGTGTTGGTGGTTCTGTCATGCCATTTTAGTTCTATTGTGCACTGTGAAACAGACAAGGATGACAGAGGAAACTCTACAACTGATGGATATTGGGAGGAAAAGTTAACAAAATCAAAATGAATATTACAATATAAAGAATGAATAGAGACATAGCGCGAAAATGTAAGACAGTGAAAGAAGTCTGGCTAAATGTCAGTGCTAGGATATTGAAGAACAACGAGAAGATAAAGAACATATATAAAATAAGATACAGGAATTATTGGACAAAGAAAACATAAAACAAGTAGTTGTTTGGATAGAAAATCAGGCAACACATCAATGAACAAAGAATCAATAACTGAAAGATGGACAGAATATATAAAAGGGATAAATGATAGAAGATCAGAAACAAATGATTATGACTTATGTGAAGGACCACCAATGTTGAAAACAGAATTTGAACATAATTACAAACACATGAGGAAAGCTAAACTCCCCGGACCTGGTTCATCCAGCATTTCTCACAACTACCCCTGTCTCTCCTTTCACTGATCTTTCTAGTCGTCATGAAGTTTTCCATTTCCTCCTTTCTTATCTCCCCCCCCCCCCGGGCACATTCTATTACTGGACATCGTTGTCAACACCAACATTTTACCGCTGTTGTTGATTTTTTGGAAAGATTACGCTCAGTAGCTTGCCATTGCTTTCTGAGCGGCCGGCTCACATATCCCGTAAGTAACGGGCACCGCTACCGATTCTCGCGCAGCTGCGTTTGCTCACGTGGATAAACGGGATTACGGAGAAAGTCGCTAACGCCTAGGCCAGGAAGACGGCCTTTTCTTATTATATGACCAAAAAAACGTTTCTTCTAGTTGTGTATGATGTATTTTCTATGCGAAGGAGCGCAATTTGGAGGGTACAAGCCTTATCCTGGTGTGAGGAAATGTAAATTAAAGACTAAACATCATGGCAGGGTAGACAAAGTCCTAAGGCTTGGTCTGCAATTGGTCTAGGATCGAAGCTCTGACAGGTGGACAGTTAGAGCATTGCTTTGCTGATCCGGCAGCTTCCGCGGCTTGTCTTGTGCCAGATATATTGGTGTTATCTTTTCTCTGGAGTAAAATGTGCAGGCCGAGAGAGGGATAGTGCTACCTGGGCATCTCATGGTCTCTACAATTCAGCCCAGGCTTTGTACTATGGAGAGGTTGTTATGCCCCCTTGAAGCATAATGTGACAAACTATTACTATCGTCTGCCAAGACGGCAAGGTGCCAATAGTATAATGTTTTACTTTCATTAGCCTCTTTCAAGCAATCGCTGTTAGTTACTCTGGCCGTCTAAGATATTCGTAACTTTTGGCTCACGTACCACATCTCCGTTGCTTCTAAGCTCTTCCTAATTTCAAAACAATGTTTTCCCGTAGCGAATTTGAATAACGAAGACACAAACAATAGATTGTACGTTTTATTGCCTGGCTAATAAAAAGTAATATGCCAGGCAATAAATCGTGCAATCTATTGTTTGTGTCTTCGTTCTTCCTAATTTGTTAAGTCAGGTTCCAATGATCCACCGTCACACAGCAAAACAGGTTCTATATAACATGTGTGGACTGCCTGATATTCATCGATAGTGATTTATTTATCTATTTATTTATTTGTTAAAGGTGCATAGGCCTATCCCTTACAGGACGTTGAAGTCAACACCAGCATTTTCCAGCTGTTGTCAATGTTCTTGGCAAGATTACGCTCAATAGATTGCCATAGCTTTCTGAGCGACCTGCTCACATATCCCGTAAGTAACCAACGCGACGCGATCCGATACCGAATCTCGCACAGCTGTGTTCCTCACGTGGATATACGGGATTACGGATATTTTTCATTTTTTGAAATACAATTTTTTTTCTCTTGACAAACCCTGCTTTTGCTTGCTTGCTGCTTGCTTGTGTTCGCTGGCTGTGATCTCCAGCGTGAAGTCCTGTGTGGCGGATGAAGGCATCCTATTGTCCAACATCAGTGTGATGTCATACAGGACCTGAGGTTTGCGTGAGTATCCGTTGTCCCATGTCTGGCTTATTGGTGTGCAGACTGGTGGTTCCTCGCCGTGCAGGCAGATACTCTCCGACTTCGGAGGAACCCTGCTTTTAAATCTCAGGCACAAGCTAAATCTACCAACTGAAAATTGAGAAATAATTCGATTTAATTAAATCTTTAATTTGACAGGAGGAAAAAAAAAAAAACCCGGGAAAGTCGAGCACCCCAAAAGCATTTTCGGGACTGTATTATTTCAAAAAAATAGCCGGGGTTGTCTATGAAAACCGGGACGTCGGGCAACCATACTTATATTGAACAAATCCTGATGTGCGAAAACGACTCACGACCAATTAATATGACAAGTGAGGAATTATATGGAGACTGCAAAAATGTGTGTGTGTGTTTTTTTTTTAAATAAAAGAAAAATTATGAGAACACCGTAAACGGAGAGAGAGAGAGAGAGAGAGAGAGAGAGAGAGAGAGAGAGAGAGAGAGAGAGAGAGAGAGAGAGAGAGCAATAAAGATGTCTGGAAAGAAGAGTTAACGCAAACAGTGAACATCCTTTGGGCACATCATGAGAAGGTCATCATCATCATCATTATCGCCATAAGAGTGCTCCGTTCTGCTCCTAACTCAAGCGTGAGTCCAGAGAATTTTAGCTCAGTGCACGAACTCCATAGCACTGGCGAGGATCCTGAAATACTTTGATGAGATTTTTAACTCAAAATTGTGCCTGGGCAGCGCTGTTAGGCTGCTCTTTTTCGATTTCCAACTGCCAGGAGATTTTTTTTTACGTGCGCAACAATACACACGGGCGTCCGATCTCATTACCCAGAGACCAGGGGACATTTTGTTACTTGAAGTCCACGCGAAAAAATTCAGGACTAATAGCATTGGAGGACGATACATCAATAACATTAGATTTGCAGACGATACAGTCTTGATTGTAGACAATGAAAAGGTCCTGCAAAATTTAGTAGATGCGGTTGTTACACACAGCGAGCAACTAGGGTTAAAATTGAATAGTAAGAATTGATTGATTGATTGATTGATCTAGGAACCGACATCACAGCATTCGGGACATTCCCATAAGCTGCTCCGTAAGAAGACACAGATTATGGTCATCACTGGGAAGAAGGAAATACCACAATGTGATATACGAGTAAATGGGCAAATTCTTAAGCAAGTGAATCAATACAGTTATCTCGGAACAGTCATACCATCTGATGGGAGATGCATTGAAGAAATTAGAACAAGAATTGCCATGGCGAAGTTAGCCTTTTGCAAGATAAAAAACATACTGACCAATAAAAAATATAAATTAAAACAAGGAAAAGAGTGTTGAAGTGCTACATAGAACCTGTACTTTTGTATGGATAGTGAAGCATGGGCAATGAACAGTCAAGCTGAAAAACATCTGATGGCTGTGAATGTAAGGAAGAGAGTGCTGAGGTACTATATAGAACCTGTTTTGCTGTATGGCTGTGAATCTCGGAATATAAATGAACAAATTAGGAAGAGATTAGAAGCAACAGAGATGTGGTTCCTTAGACGAATGTTGCGAATTCCTTGGACTGCCAAAGTAACTAACGACGATTGCCTTAATGAGGCTGGCGAAACTAGAACATTATGTACAACAATAAGAAAGAAACAAACAGCTTTTTTCGGTCATGTGATGAGAAGAGAGGCGCTGGAGAACATCGTGACAACTGGAAAGATCGAGGGGAAGAGAGGCAGAGGCAGACCACGAGAAATGATGCTGGATGGATTGCGACGGTGGCATGGAGGAATATCAACGACAGAGTTGATCCAGAAAACCAAGGACAGAGATCTGTGGAGAGTCATGAACGCCTACGCCAGTCGGCACGGTACTTGATGCTGATGGTAGCTGTGGAAATGTGGTTTTTGGGAAAAATGCAAAGAATACCATGGACAGACAGAAAAACAAATGAACAAGTCCTACAAGAAACAAATGAAAGATCGTAAACTGATTAGAGACATTAGACGTAGACAGTCAAAATTTTTTGGACATGTTATGAGAAGAAATGAATTGGAGAACTTGGTGACAACTGACAAGATCGAAGGGAAGAGAACAAGGGAAAAGCCAAGAAGTAAATACTTGGATGGCTTGACCATGTGGCACGGTCGAGACAGAAACACGGAGCTGATCCACGACTCTGGTGATCGAGTGAGATGACAAAACATGACCACCCATGCTTATCGGCATGGCACATGATGGATGGATGGAAAGAATAGCTTTGGCATGAATAACTAAAAAACCTGGCAAATTCAAAACAGAATGGCTGCAAATCCAAATCAGAAATCTGTGGCTGCTTCCCTGACAATCGACAGTGAGTGATCAGTTTGTGTTGTCCGTACTTCTTTATGACAAGGACACCGGTGCTGTAATAATTGGGCTGTCTTAATTGTTAGCTCTTTAATTAACGGAATCTGGCGAGTTTTAGTTTTAGTTATAACATTCCAACCACTACCAGTACCAGTGATTGATTCTTCAGTCTCATACTTCACAACTTGAACTTGTTTTTTTATTTGTTGTTTATTATTTTATGTAGCAATTTTGGTCAATATTTAAAAATTGGGTTTTTACTTATGAAATCATACCAGTTAGACAGAGCTTGACAAGACGAATCCAACGGTATCTCAACGAAGAGACTACGTTAATTCTAAGCGGAGTTATGAATTTTTTTGTGACGTAATTTAATACCAGGAAGTGCAATGATGACCTAATAGATAAGGAAAATTTTATCGCCGCCCTAACATTGGGAGCTGAGAAATTCTGCCTTCTATTACTGTGGCTTGTTTATTTTTAAACGGACAATGTAGTGCCATATATCATTGTGTCCGGGGTGGCGAGGCCTAACTTGACGCATTATTTATTTTTCGATAGGATGTGCCTTGACCTAATTAACAATTTAAAATGGCCACCAATTGTTTATTATTTGCCTTCTATTACTGAGGCTTGTTTATTTTTAAACGGACAACGTAGTGCCATATATCATTGTGTCTGGGGCGGCAAGGCCTAACTTGGCATATTATTTATTTTTCGATAGGATGTGCCTTGACCTAATTAACAATTTAAAATGGGCGCCAATTGTTTATTACAATTACAATTCATGAAAATATATAATATTGTCTTAATATCCTAACTGCATTGCGACAGCTTTCTTTTGTTGATTAAATATCATGCATTAATGTAAGTAAGTAAGTGTGTAACTGCTGCATAAGTTGAGCAGCAGTTAATTAATTATTAAGATATTAAATAATAAAAAATTAAAATATTAATTAAATATTCACTAAAAATTGATTTCTACCTCTGCTCTACAATTACACTGTTCTGTATCTAATAGTGAGCAATTAATAATTAGATAGTAACTTATTTAAAACATATAACTTATTTTACAGTACTGTATTTAAATTTAAATAATTAAGTGCTGCAGCGCAGCTTAGAAAAAAAGTACTCCTTACTTACAGTTACACTACTTACAAGTTTACAGACGGGTCTGAAAACTGGCTTTCAAAATTATTTTCAGTCATGTAAAATGCTGAAATATTATGCAAGTACACAGATACATTACTGCTACACATGACACTTGTATTCTGTTTAATTTTAGTACTTAAATTACCCAGTTCTAATTATAAATAAATACAGGTCCGCTATAGTTTACAACCGGAAGTGAAATCGTTGGACGCAACTAAAAGTTTGCGTATTTAAGAAAAACCAAACACGCCTCAGACCGGAAGTTCGATATCTCTGACATTGCTATTTTATGATTTATCATTATCATCTTCACGGTGTAGATGACTGAGTGGTCTAAGACGCCAGACTAAAGTTTCATAACCATCCCACACTCTCTGGAACAATTGTTTTTTGTCCACAAATGTGGGTTAAAATCCCTTTTCTGATTTTCTGTGTGTATGTGTGGGTGGGTGGGAGGGAAAGGAGGGAGAATGTGATGAAGTGGTAACCGTAAAGCTACTTTCCCCTCAAACTCTGAAGGTAATGAGTTAATTTTCAGACTTCATCTGATCAACGATTGCAATCTTTTAGGACAGTGGTTCTCAACCTTTTTTGACCCGTGCCCCCATATTTTCAGAACGTCATTCCCCTCTTTTGTATTTCCTATCTAAAAATTTGGCCTGTGCCCCCCCCCCCCCCCTTTCACCATATTTTCAGAACGTCATTCCCCCTTTTCGGGTTTCCTACTTAAAAATCCCACCCCACCCCTACACAGTATATGTAATAATGGAAGCTAAATTTAATAGCACATACTAAAACAAGTATAGTCGTCCACATAAAACATGATTTGTGGGTTTACTTACTCTATAAATTGAATTTTAGAAGTGTGAGATGCTACAGAACCGTACAGTATGAAGGGGAAAACATATCAAGTAATCGGTTCTTGTATTAACACGATTTTGAAATAATCTTACCCCCCCCCCCCCCCCCCCCCCCCCCCCCCCCGAAACCCCAAAAGTCCCCCTAGGGGGGGGGGAAGATTCCACACCGGTTGAGAACCACTGTTTTAGGAGATCATTGCTGGAGCGATGGAGTTTGAGCCCTGTGTGATGCTTTCAGCAGCCCACTCTATGGACAGAGACCAAGCCATATCGGTTAAAACCCCATACAGTGAAGTCCATCCCCTTGCAGGTATACCCTTAACATCTTCACAGTGGTTCAGGTTCAGGGCAGTTGGTAACATGCACCATCTGTCTGGCAGCCTGGATGCTCTGATTCCCACTTGTTTCTATCAGTGATTCTTGTAAGTCTAGGCTTTGTCTATATCAAGCTAAGGTAGTTTTCCACCTTCCTTTGTCAATTTGTCAGTCTCTAGTCTTCTGGCTCTGTGGCGAAGGGGTTAGACGCAATATGTAATCCCGCATACCGGGTTTGAAACACAGCTATGGGCAATTTGGCAACAGACTGCCTTGCTTTTCATACAATGGTATGAGTGCTGGTCATTCAGAAAGCAATGGCAAACTTCTGAATATAAACTTGCCAAGAAATCACAAACAGCAAAAAAGTGCTGGGGTTGACTGCGATGTCCTGTATATGCAACTAACTTTTTAACTAGTCTTCCACCTTCCTTTGTTAATTTCTCAGTCTCTTCATTTCCAAGTATATTGCTTTGTGAGAGGATCCGTGGTAATACAACCCATTTGGACATCAGACATATTCCATGGAGTGCTGCTAGTTCTGCACTGTTTTTGCTCTTCAGTATTTAGACAGCTGACTTTAAGAGTAAAAGAGGAAAAACTGTATGTGTACAAATTCAAATTGTACTTAAGTGTACAAGACATGTAGGGATTCAAATTTTACTTAGTAAGTGTACAAGACATCTGAACAGCAGGTTTGGTCTTGTGTTACTTCCACAGTACTCATGGAGATTTCTCGATTGCTGAATACGGGTCTTGATGAAGAAACCATGGCAATATGTCTTAGACTGTGTGAGAGCGGAGTCAATCCTGAGGCCCTAGCTGAGGTTATCAGAGAACTGCGCAGGGAAACAGCTAATATTAAGGTACAGTTTCCTGATGCTATCTTGTTTACTTGGATATTTACATCATAGTTGTGACATCACTTTCTTGTTGGTACTCTGGCCATAACCTTGGTATTATTTGAGTATTCTATGTAGACTCCCACTCCTTCATTTCTAATTGCATTTTGCACAGGCTTATCTGGTAGAGGTAATGTACCTCTGGCAGGCTTTCTCAAGCTGCACGGTCAGCAGGTAAGGACCGGGTGAAGTTAGACACACAGACTTGCTGCCTTGCAGGTAGACTGGCAATAGTCAAAGGCTTTGAAAAACAAAACCAAAGGAGATGCATATTGAAATCAGATGTATTGGACCACAGACTTGAAAAAACAGTTGACAACACTGATTTTATGGTGGTGATTCTTTAATACACGTGCTGGAGTATTTGCTTATTGTTGTGTTTGTACACTACACTGACATTATCCTTGTGCTATCCGAGAAGTGATGGTGAAGTCATCAGTAATTATCATAGCTGAAACTGTTTTAGTACCCAAAATTCTAAATGATATGAGTTTACTTCAGATGATTTTGTTGGACATTGTAGTAACAGAGTGTGCAAGGAAAGGACTCTGCTTGAATATCATGAAAACAGTAACAATTGTGATATCAAAGAAAATGGTGACACCAAAATGTGACATACAAATAGAAGGAAAAATCCTTAACCAAGCGGATAATTTTAGATACCTAGGGGCGTTTATAACATCAGATGGAAGATGTACAACAGACATTAAGAGCAGAATAGTATGAAGAGTATCTTATGTAATGTCACTATCACTGAATGTAAGAAAGAGAGTGCTGAAATGCTATATAGAACCAGTTTTGCTGTATGGCAGCGAATCTTGGAATGTAAATGAACAAATTAAGAATATTTAAATATTGAGCACAACCCACCACTGGCAACGCTGATCACATTCTGGTATGAACCTAAGGCCTATCCACGTCAATATGGAAGCACTATACTCGAGTTTCGCTCTCGTTTGAGCTCGTCAATAGTGCATATCCCTGACCGGATCCAGAAACAAGCCCCGGTGTGTAACCACGCGGCACACACTGGACACAGCCAAATTATCATAACAGAATACTACACCGTCACCCATCGTAGGCTATGCTCAAATTAAGAAGAAATTAGAAGCAACAGAGATGTGGTTCCTGAGGCGAATGTTGCGAATTCCTTGGACTGCCAGAGTAACTAACAACGACTGCCTGAAACAGGCTAATGAAACTATAACATTATATACAACAATAAGAAAGAGACAAACATCTTTCTTCGGTCATGTGATGAGAAGAGAGGCATTGGAGAACATCGTAACAACTGGAAAGATCGAGGGGAAGAGAGGCAGAGGCAGACCAAGAGAAATGATGCTGGGTGTATTGAGACGGTGGCATGGAGGAATATCAACAGCAGAATTGATCCAAAACACCAAAAACCGAGATCTGTGGAGAGCCATGAACGCCTACTCCAGCCGACAGGGGACTTGATGATGATGATGAGTGTCTAAGAAAAAAAAGTGTAAAAGAGAAAATAAATCACATGCAAGATTCATCACCATCATCTCAACCCATAACCCTGGAGTGGGCCATGGGGGTGTCATGATGGAATCATCAGTAATCAGAGTCCTTCACCGCTCTCTACCTTCAGCAACATGCACAAAGGTGTAAATTCTACATCCCGTCCACTCGTTTATGGTATCAGTAAATGATTTTCTCTGCCTTTTTCATTGTTCTGTTTGATCTCAACTGTTCACCAGGGGATTATCTTTGAAAGACTGTCATGACCTATGACATGCCAAGACCAGTCCTAACTGACACAAGTCTTGAATCCCCTCCATACACATTTATTTTACCTTTAACATAGACACTTGTTTTGTGCTCCCTATACCATCAGCCCTAAATTTGCTTACAGCATGCACATTCAAAAACCAATATCCTCTATTCCGTTTCTGCAGTGAAGTCCAATATTCAAAGCCAGATAAGATCGTGGATACCACAAGTCGTGTCTAGGATCATCCTCCTCCTCCTTCTGCCTTTCTTCTTGACCCACAACCAACTCAAGAAAACCCTTTGTTGACTTGATAATTTGTTGGATGTTTTGCAGCTACTGTTTTCTACAAGATTGATTGATTGATTGATTTAGGATTGTTTTCTGCAAGATTACGTTGCCAGTCTCCTGGCAGCCCTCCTGTGTTACTGTTCTTTGTTTCCCTTATGTGCTTAGTAACACTTTGGTGGGAATGCAGGATGAAATGCTTGAAAACAGCTGGCAGCTTAACTAGAAGTACAGAAGTAGAAATGATTACATAAGAGATACCAATACCACTTTCTGCATTGAATCTGTAGAGACGACAGATCAGTGGTTTGGATGTCTTGTGAGACTTGCGTCAGAGTCAGCTAGAACTTTTTGCCTACAATTGAAAAAGCACTCTGGCTTGAGAACAAGAGAGAGACCAAGAAACATGAATAGCTTCTAATGGGTAAACTACATAAACTCACCCGAGTCTTGCTGGCACATTTGACTCCAGAATAAATACTTATAAATAAATACTTGATACTTTATATGGTCAATGAGCTTTCCCACATCTTGCGGTGTATAGGGCATATGGTGCTAGTCCCATATTTATAGACATGATGGTCAATATCCCAGCCACCTGTACTTGCCTGGACATGTCCTGGTACCTATAGTCTGGGTGGCTTTAGGGACCCAGGTCAGTTTAAATTATCCCCCACAATGGGATTCAAACACTATACCTTTGGGCCAGCAGGTGAGCATTTTAGCCTCTTCACCTCCAAGACTCTCCATCTGTATGGGGAACAATGTAAGTGAGTGTTTCTGTCAGGCATGTGTGATTAAAGTGGTGTTAGACTGTCATCCGACTCTGACAGCCTATATCTCTGCCTGTCAAAAGCCCTGCCTCTGGTACAGCAGATCAAGGCACTGTTTGCCCCTACACTTCAGGGTAGAAGAGGAAAGCATTTGTATGCACCTACACCTCAGGGTAGAATAGGAAAGCATGTGTATGATGTACTTCTTGTGATTTCAGTCCTTGCTTCACACCTCAGGGTAGAAGAGGAGAAAAGAATGTGTATGATGTACTTCTTGTGATTTCAGTCTGCAGAACTGGGTGGAGCTTCAGGTGATGCTAACATTGGAAGAAGCTGATCCATGTTCCAGATTGTGTCCAGATAGCTGCTTATTTAAAGGATGATCATCAGATGTGTATGATATATTTGTAAAGCTGAACTGTTTTATATAGTCGGGGAAAGGGAGGGGTTAAACAAACATTCTTTTAGTCCCCAGAAATACATCTAAATTTGTTATTGGCCCTCTCTCTTGACTCCCAGCCATCACATAATGTGTTCCCTGATTTTCAATATTTGGTCAGAACATGTGAAGAAATCTGGCTACCCTAGTGGCCACTTCTAATGTGTATTTAATCTTGTCAAAAGTCATGCACTCGTGATTTCTTATAATAGCTGTATACCACCTTAGGCATCTGCTGTGAAACTTTCTGGGATGAGAGATGCAAACCTATATTAGATTGTGTAAAAGTTGCATTTTTGGAACAGGCATGGTTAAAACTATACTCTTCTTCTTGTAGTTCATGCCATGTAACATTGTCCACAGCCTTCAGTTTCATGTACTGCCATTCTGATACTGATGTTCCTCCGTACCATGATGTCAAACTAGTTGACTTTGCAGTGCCCATTTGATGGCACTGGATAGTGTCATTCTGTTGATTGTACATTGTCTTTGATGTCCTCAGTCGAGTTTCTTCTTGGGGTGAGGTTCCTCTTGCTGTGGTATCAGATCTTCTTTGATGTAGCTAAACATTTAATATTCTGCCTTTCAGTACATATGGCACCAGATGTTGATCCCACTGTTTGTCTGATAACATCATTTCTTACTGTCTCAGTCTCAGATAGTTGGCAGCTTTTCTTAAGCAATTATTATTCATTTGTTATGTAACATGTAACTATATTTTTGTATGCAAGATGTTTGATACAATTAATTCACATTGCTTGATAAGGGAATTAATTGTCAAAGTTGTACGTTGGGGTTTGTAAATATTTATGTCAATAATTGATAATGTGTTTGTTAACATGAACTTTGAGCCATAGGATGGTGAAATTGAGAACATGTTTATATATATATATATATATATATAGAGAGAGAGAGAGAAACAGAGAGAGAGAGAGAGAGAGAGAGAAACAGAAAGAGAGAGAAACAGAGAGAGAGAGAGAAGGGAGGGAGGTTGTCATGACAACAGGAAACCATAGGTAGCAGCCTCAGTATGTAATGTAACACTGAGAAAAGAGACACGGATAGTTGACAGGGTGGAGCAGGAGACCCAAACCCAGACAGTCAGTAGGGTGGAGCGGATAACCCAGACACAGGTTTACAGGGTAGAACGAAACACACAGACTCCACCAACTCTGAGGAGAGAACAGGGGATTCAGATTCAGGTAAATTGAGTGGAAGCAGTAGATCCTGCTCAGTTGGACTCAACAAGGTGCGGAACAGAAACATTGAAGGAGACAGGTCGGAGCATCGAAAGTTGAAGGCAGGAGGTATTGGGAGAGAAACTGGACATGGGTTAGTACCAAATATTAAATCCAGAAGTTTTCAGGTTTATAATGTAGACGAGGATTTAATTGAGTTGTCAGATTTTGATTGTGAATATAATGTCTATGACCAATCTTTAACAGGAGTAAGTAGGAATAGGAGAAATCAGAACCATGGATATCCAGAATTGAGAGTAACTACTTCCTCATATGGAATAATAGACAGCAAGCAGGCAAGTCTGATGTTTGCTAGTGAATCTGATGAAGAAGCTGAAGATGCAGAAGAAAGGTAGGGAAAATAAGGAGACGAGCATCAAGGGTTAGAGGAAAGCACAATTCTAAAAAGAAAAATGTTGGCGTAGTGATTGAGGCAGAATATTCAGGATGCAGCGCCTTGACAAAGAAAAGATAAGGTGTTATATGATGAGGAATCCGTCACTGTTTTCAGACAGTTCCAAATATTAAAAGGTAGGAAAGAAAGAATAGAATTAGAACAAGGAAGAACCAAATAAAGTGGTTGATTTATGTGAGGAAGGTGTCACAATATATAGAAGACAAATAGGGAAAGTTGAGGCTGAAATTGATAGTAAATTAACAGTGTGGTTGGATGCTGGTTGTCCTGTAAGGTGGTTGGTGTATGGAGGATAAGAGTGTACAGAGCAGGGGTTCTCAATTTATGGGTGTGGAGAGTGCATGGTAATGGTGTGCTTTTCAAGGCTTGCGTGTTTGAGGTTGGTTGTGATGTGTCCACTATGGATTTGGGTTGCTTGCAGGAGAGTGAGGGGTTTGGCACTTGGACTTTTCGCATTTGATTTAAAATTTTGGCCTGGATTTGCCATTGTTTTGTTTTTCTTCGTAGACGTTCAGTTGGTTTGCAAAACCTGAGTGCCAGTTCCATCGTTGCGTTGTGTTGTAATTGCTGAGTTGTATGTGCTATCTAAAAGAGGCAGATTAAAATTATGTTAAGTAATCTAGACTAGGGGTACACAAAGTGGATGGCTTTGTGTCAATTTTTGTTGTTAACCTATGATGAAATTGATTTTTGTCATGTTGATTTCAGATTTGTGTGGGATTTCAGGATTCATTTTGTGTGAGCTGGTATATCTCAGGGTTTTTACAGAGAAGAGTGAGAGGTTGGAGTTTATATATATAATCACAGGTGGTGATACATTGTGTGTGAGCTGGTATAGCTCAGGTTTTTTTTTTCATAGAGAGGTGTGAGAGGTTAGTGAGCTGGTATAGCTCAGGGTTTCTGTAGAGAAAAGTGAGAGGTTGGAGTTTCTATGTATAATCACTGTTGGTGATGCATTGTGTGGTTGGGTTGCGAAAGCCTGAGAATTCCTGCGAAAAGAGGCAGGATAATCATAATATTGTTTTTTTTTTTTTAAAGACTAGAATATAAATTCTATAGAGAAACAATCAAAGACTGGGGAGTGTGAAGTGAGAGTATTTCTCGTATCTAGTACAACATGAAATCAAGGACCCTTTACAAGACATGAGATGTTATAGGTATATGGTGCAAGGCCCAACATTTTTTAAGCCAATCAGCATGTGAGTAGTGATATGGTTAGTATCCTGCCGGTTGTGTTTACTTCCCAAGACATTTCCTCGTGTCCATGTTAGGCTCAGTTGACCTGGGAGCCCAGATCATTAGAAAATAATTCTGCTGCAGTGCCAATTCGAACCCATGACTATTGGGCTGGGAGGCCAGTGTGGTAGCATCTGCACTACGACGGCTATGCCTCATTGACTAGCCATGGCATTAACTTAGATGGGCAGCTCCTTTACTTCCTTAGAAACACTTCGGACATCCAGTTGACAAATTTTTGTCCACTCCAGGGTCTACTGGGAAGACAGACATTACTTTGGATTCAACCCACAGGCAGTCAGTCAGCAGCCAAGGATACTATTGATTACAACACCAGAGCTTGTAGCAGTGGTCAAGCTGGTGATAAACACACAAATTACTATAAACATTAGGCACGAGAGAATTTACACATGAACAATTGTCAATACTTTATTGGGTACATCCTTACAGTAAACATTAGCAATTGATGTCAATGGTTTAAATTTAATTTTAAAAATCAGCAAAAGATGCAGTCCTTAGACATTCTGCACCAACAATACTGTGTTTCTTGCATATGATAACAATATTACTGTATATTAATTAATGTTAACATAAAGCATACATTAAATCTGTCCATTTGTAGCATTTACATGTACATTTCTCAGCAGTTAACGTGCTACCAGTGATCAGGGTTCAAACCTCAACAAACAGCTGGCTGTCTATTCCCCCAGGACCTGATACCCACTGTAGACTGGGCGGCCCTGGGACCCCAGGTCAGTTAAAAAAACCCACCTTGATGGGGATTTGAACTCATGACCATCAGATGGCAGTGTATACTAGGCTCGTATACTCTCAACCAAATGGCACTCCTAGAATGACTTAGTCCCCGGGAAGGTTAACCTGGTCAACAAATGCCCGCAGAAGTACGGATGTGTCGGCCTAATGGCGCAAGAACGCAGCTCTGCTGTAAACAGGCACAACGCAGTCACATCCGGAAAAAAAAATCCTGGATGAACGCAGAAGAAGAATGACTTAGTCTAGTGTCTGGCTGGTCACCTGAATTCTGACAATTTGAGTCAACCCCTAAGCCATGTAGTGTGGTCACACAAACACCCTGTCTTGAGGGCGATGTACAACCCCCCAAGCCTCCAGACAAATGTAGTAGCTTCAAAATATGTTACCATGGAGCACTATATGTAAATCTAGCCACTAAAACAATTTAAGAGGGGGGGGGGGGGGGAAATGACCAAAACGCCCACCCGAGGGAACAGAACACTTCATTGATAACAAAATAAACAAAGGTTGGTGGGGGTAATGGCATAACAGATGCTGTGGTTGGGGTGTAAAGTGAGCCTTCACATATTCTAACTAAGCAACACATATAGGTGGGGTGGCCGGTTCCCTTCCCAGAAAATTGTGAAATAAATTGGTCATGAAGCCAGCATTGGGTAGATCAACGAATTAGTCAATACTGGGTAGATCAGCTGAATTTAGTCATGAAATTAACATTTGGTAGATAATTGCGTTGGTCCTGATAACATTTGGCAAATATAAATTAGCAAACATCCGAAATGCAAAATATGTAATATTAAAAAAAAACAAAAAACATTGCTGTCTGACTTTTTGTATGCGTGTAGAAATATAAATATTCAGGAACAATTCAATTTACAAAAAAAAAAAATATAACATTGATAACAATAAACATCCATCTCTGACATCCACTCAGAAAGAAGATTTGGTATAATATAATATTGCTGTAAGTTACCCTTTCTGAGCAAACACAGACACACACTTGTAGCTGTATGCAGGTCTGATGTAGTTCTGTGTGTGGTTAATTGTACAGGGTGTTTGTAAAGTCTCACTACACTTTGTATATAGAATAGATGTTTGTTGGAGAGTGTTTTCAATTTGCAAGACTCTCCAACAAACAGCTGTTCTACACACAGTGTAGTGAGACTTTAGAAACACCCTGTTCTAGCAACAGATAACTTTAGCTCACGAGGATTGAAACCTATATGATATATGAGCTGATGTGGTGACGCCTGGTATACTAATCCCTCGGCAACCTGCTCCTAAGCTACAGCTGCAATGTTGTGCAAGGAAGAACCAGGCATGCAACAAATGTCATGTTAAAGCTGATAAGATCAACTGCTCATTGTAGATTGCATAAAGTATCACAGCAGCTTGTCCACAAAAACACCCAGCTCAGAATATCATGCTACTATGTTGGTATTTGGAGGGAGATTTTACGACAAACCTCAAAGATAAAATAACAAATGAGGATATAATGCAACCAAGACAGCGCCAAATGAGCTCATCAAGTATCATCATCTTTTGCCTCCATAGGCCCTCAACTACTCATTCCTTTCTCCGTGTGCTTTTAGGTCTGTCTCCAATTCATTTCTCCATGTTTTTTTTTAAAGGTCTTTCTCCAATTCCTTTCTCTGTGTGCTTTTAGGTCTGTCTCTAATTCCTTTCTCCGCATGTTTTTAGGTCTTTCTCTAATTCTTTTCTCCACATGCTTTTAGGTCTTTCTCTAATTCCTTTCTTCATGTGCTTTCATTTCTTTCTCCAATTCCTTTCTCTGTATGTTTTTAGGTCTTTCTATAATTCCTTTCACCGCATGCTTTTAGGTCTTTCTCTATTTCATTTGCCCTGTGGCTTCCAGCTGAAGGACTTTCTAGTTATACTATTCTTGGGTTTTCTCAATCTGGATTAGGTGAAAAGATAACATCCACCTGGGGTTAGACAACAGACAATGGCACCACACAGAATTTCCATATTAAAAACAAAAGTCATGGAGCCACAACCTGCTATGTAATAGGGCCATTACATTTTGTAGCCCTCAATAACACAGGGAATAGGTGCTCAGTCTTTCTCCTCACTTTAGCAGATGACAAACCCTCGCCCGACCACGCTCATGGCATTATCAGTGCAATTCCCTATCAATTACACAAACGTGCCCGCCAGAATGTTATTACACTGAAACAAAATTACATTTGCTACACAAAGGAAGCAATCACATGACAGATAAGCCCTGAACTATAACACATATGGCAACATGAGGTGAGGTGATCTCCTTCCTTCCCTTCAAGAAATACTTTTAGTAGCCACTTAATGATGCTGGCTCAAGCCTAAAGTTGTACAAGTCTTGTCACTACTGAGGATTGAACCTTAGTCTACAGTGTTGGTGAGCCCAGTGCTAAATGTTACATTTCTCACAATTGAGTTTCCATACACTGATGTAAGCATTCAACGATAACCAAGATTTTATTTGTTCAAACAGCCCTCAGTTCCTGTATTTAAGGCTGCAAGTTATGCCAGCAAGAGACAGTGTTAAATTACATCAGCAGAAGACTTGAAAAATACCGTACCCTGATGCAAGCATGGAACTGCAACACACATATATTACATGTCACAATAGTGACAGCAAATGTTTGTTACACATTACATTAGTGATAAACTTCAGCAAATGTATGCTACATGTTACATTAGCAATAAACTACAGCAAACGTACACGTTGCGATAAACTACATCAAACGTATGTCACATGTTCCATCCATCATGTGTCATGCCGATAAGCGTGGGCTGTCATGTATTGCCATGTCACTCGATCATCAGAGTCGTGGATCAGCTCTCACATGTTACAACAGTGATAAACTACAGCAAATGTATGTTACAATAGCGATAAACTAAAGCAAACATTTGTTACATGTTACATTAGCAATAAACTACAGCAAATGACACGTTACATTATCGATAAATTACAGCAAATATAGTGTTATATTATCGATAAACTACAACAAACAAAATGTTACATTAGCTATAAACTACAGCAAACGTACATGTTACATTAGCGGTGAACTACAACAAATGTACACATTACATTAGCAATAAACTACAACAAACATACACATTACATTAGTGAGGAATCAAACCAGAAATAAGTGTTAACAATCCAGGTCGCTCCAAGCATGCCACCTTGGCTGTATGAACAAGATTATTCTCCCTTGTTTATTTCCGTTTTTAATTATTGGGCGGTAACTATAATATGTCTGTTTTCAGTAGAGCTGATATTTCAACCTTTCTGCCAACATCAACTTTTCTCTGCATTTGTTCATCAGGTTAGCCTTTTCTGATGTATGAAATGCATTAAAGTGCAGTCTGGCATTTGTACATTCAGTAACTTTCATCCTAATGGCCCGACAATGCTTTCATACAGAATGATGTATGTATTGTATAAGTATTTACACAGGCTCAGATACTGCTGCTACAGAACACTTTGTCACAGTCTTGTATAGAAGCTTCACAAATATATTCACTGATTTCAGTGCAGTGGGGTGATTCATCACCTTAAGCAACTTCCCATATCCGCTGTGGTGTTATATATTGCTGAAATGTTGCCACTGCGTTATAATACAACATGTCTGCTTTCATATTAAGAACTTTTAAAGTCATAACTGACACACCCCTACTTCCCATAAGCCATCCACTTTTGTTTGGTTCAAATATACTTTTATCTTTGGTGCAGAATCTGTTAAGTACCCTGTCTGTTAGAATCAAATATTCATACTTCTGTATATACCTGAAAGACCATCAATTTTGAAGATGGAGGTTCGGAATGTTCTTAACCATATGAAAACTGGCAAGATTGATAATAGGTCAATATCAGCCTATTAAAAGAGCTGTGAGACAGGGATGTGTAATGTCTCCAGATCTTTTTTCTCTGTACCGTGAAAATATTTTCAGAAATGTACAAGATATGAAAGGAATCATCACTGGAGGAAGAAACATCATTAACATTAGATATGCAGATGATACAGTACTAATTGCAGACAATGAGCAAGATCTGCAACATTAGTAGATGCGGTTGTTGCACACTGAACAATTAGGGTTAGAATAACTAAGACGACAAATTATGGTCGTTTCTAGGAAGAAGGAAATACCACAGTGTAATATACAAGTAAAGGGGAACATTCTTAAACAAGTGAATCGGTACAATTATCTTGGTACAGTCATAACATCAGATGGGAGATGACTTGAAGAAATTAGAGCAAGAATTGCCATGTCGAAGGTAGCCTTTTGCAAGATGAAAAACATACTGACCAATAAAAAGACGTCAATTGCGAGAAAAAGAGTGTTGAGGAGCTACATAGAACCTGTACTTTTGTATGGATGTGAAGCTTGGACAATGAGCAAACAAGCTGAAAAACATCTGATGGCTGTGGAAATGTGGTTTCTGAGGAGAATGCAAAGAATACCATGGTCAGACAGAAAAGCCAATGACCAAATACTACAAGAAACAAATGAAAATCGTAAACTGATTGGAGAAATTAGACGTAGACAGTCGACATTTTGCACTTGTTGCAATGATCAACATAAGCTCATCTGATTACTGTCACCGACTGTCGGCTGTGGAATAACCAGTACTGGATTTGTATGACTCGGAACAATGACTGGATTTGTCATCGTAACCATTAATGGTGGCACCAAACTCATAACCATTACTGGATTCGTCAAAATCAAATAATTATCCGATGTCTGTTATCAGTAGTAATATTCAGACCTGGCAAGGAATATTATTTTCTCAGAAATGGTGTTTTAAAAATATTGGGAAGAAAATAAATGTGTACATAAAAAGTATTCAGCATGCTTGTATGTCCCCCACATGGATAAAAATAAGAAGAAAAAAAAGCTTAGCATTTGAAAATCAAGTGAACAAGTATGCTATTTGCCATCTGTCTATAGCAAAGTTCCTTGCACAATTCTTTCACAGCACGCCTGCAGGTGTTGAATATAGTCTCAAACTGCAGTGAATGAAGCTTAGCAAAATAATGCCAGGATTTGTAAATGGTAAAAAACAAAAGAAAGCTCAGACACTATCAGCACAAATAAAATATTCTCAGTTATATACTGCAATTAATATTAAAACATAAAACTTCAGCATGATATCAATCTAATTACCCAATGATGTATATTATAAAAAAAACAACAACATAATCTACATAACTGCTCACATCTTAGGGTAAAATACAACATAATAGTTACCCCATGATATTTCCAACAAAAACATGTCACCATAATTACTGAATTATTATGTAATTGTAGATCAAAACAATACAAGACTCGCCACTAAATGACATTTCCGACAAAATAATGTAAGGATCACTTCATTTGGAGGTTAGCATGGCAGAGAGGTTTGACACTTAAATTTTGACTTCTGATTACAGCGTAATGGATTCATTCCACATGCTATTCAGCTGGACTTATGTTGACTTCTCATCCTTGACCTGGTAAATTGACTAAGCAGAAGTCAGGGTGACTTGGCCTGATGGCAAGGGCACGTGTAATAGGGAAAGCTAACCCTCACACAAAATCAGACCAGTGTACTTACTCCTTAGTAGTAGTTTAATGTGCAGACTACACATGAGTTAAAGCCAGCGAATGCAACATAAACATAAAACCACTTTATTTTACACAATTACAAACAGCACACTTCCTAATGACAGATATGAAGCATTAAAATAGTAATATCTCATAACAGCCTTCAGCAAAGTGGGACAGATATGGAGGCATTAAAAATAAAACTGCCTCATGACTATCTTCAACAAAGTACCACAGATATGGAAGCATTAAAAATATTTGTCAAAAACGCAGCAGTTAAGTTCCAACAATTATCTCCTTCACTTTACAGCAAAATCTACAAGTCAGTTTACCCCATCTGTACATTCTCAAACCCTAAAGTCCAGTGTCTGAAGACATTGTACACAACGTTTAAACAAATATCACACCCAATGATGGGTTTTATATTCTTCTGATCCTAGGAGAGTTTATTGGAAGCCTAGCCTCCTGGGAAAGTTAGTTGCATATCATTTACATTACGTGGCAGTCAACGTCAGAATTGTTTTGGCTGTTTGATTTCTTGGCAAGTTTATGTTCAGTAGTTTGCCACTGCTTTCTGAATGACCAGCACTCACACCTTTGTATGGGAACCAATGCAAGGCAGTTTGTTTCCAAACTGCCCACAGCAGTGTTTTGAACGTCGTAATTGACGACATTATGAAATGTGTCCACAACCCCTTCATCACAGAGCCAGTCTCCTGAGATAAGGGTGACAAAATAAGTTCTGTGTGCATGCTGTAATATTAATGAGTTCACTAAAATAATGAGGAACAAATTCATGGGTATTGACCTGCACTCATAGTAAGGAATGGAAAGAAGCTGAGAACAGAGGAAAAACCAGACAATATAAATATGAACAGGTACAGGCATGCCAGGATTCAAACCTGCCACTTCCAAAAAATGATAATGACCTGCTCAAGGAAGAGTGTACTTCGATGCATGATCAACTATCTCAACTTCCTTTCCTCACTATGAGTATTGATCAATACCTGTGTGCAAGCTGTGCATGTTAAAGGAACCCCAGAAGTTGGCATTGTAAACTGTTATTGGCCGCTACCTTGGACATTTTCCAACAATTGAAACACTACCAATATATTGACATTATACTTAGTAACCCTTGACTATAGATTGCCATTACAGTCAGTAAATCTTGACTACAGATGTGGATTGACATTATAGTAAGTAAATCTTGACTATAGACTGCCATTATAGTAAATAAATCTTGACTATAGATGTGGATTGGCATAGTAAGTAAATCTTGACTAATGATTGCCATTATAATAAGTAAATCTTGACTAATGATTGCCATTATGGTAAGTAAATCTTGACTATAGATTGCCATTATGGTAAGTAAATCTTGACTATAGATTGCCATTATGGTAAGTAAATCTTGACTAATGATTGCCATTATGGTAAGTAAATCTTGACTATAGATTGCCATTATAGTAAATAAATCTTGACTATAGATGTGAATTGATATTCTAGTAAGTAAATCTTGACTATAGATTGCCATTATAGTAAGTAAATCTTGACTATAGATTGCCATTATAATAAGTAAATCTTGACTATAGATTGCCATTATGGTAAATAAATCTTGACTATAGACTGCCATTATAGTAAGTAAATCTTGACTATAGATTGCCATTATAATAAGTAAATCTTGACTATAGATTGCCATTATAATAAGTAAATCTTGACTATAGATTGCCATTATGGTAAGTAAATCTTGACTATAGATTGCCATTATAGTAAATAAATCTTGACTATAGATGTGAATTGATATTCTAGTAAGTAAATCTTGACTATAGATTGCCATTATAATAAGTAAATCTTGACTATAGATTGCCATTATAGTAAATAAATCTTGACTATAGACTGCCATTATAGTAAATAAATCTTGTCTATAGATGTGGATTGGCATAGTAAGTAAATCTTGACTACAGATGTGGATTGCCATTATAGTAAGTAAATCTTGATTATAGATGTGGATTGCCATTATAGTAAGTAACTCTTGACTATAGATTGCCATTACAGTAAGTAAATCTTGACTACAGATGTGGATTGCCATTATAGTAAGTAAATCTTGACTACAGATGTGGATTGCCATTATAGTAAGTAAATCTTGACTACAGATGTGGACTGACATTATGGTAAGCAAATCTTGACTATAGATGTGGATAGACATAGAAAGTAAAATCTTGACTATAGATCTGGATAGACATAAAAAGTAAATCTTGACTACAGATGTGGATTGACATTACAGTAAGTACATCTTGACCAAAGATGTGGCAGAGAAGGGGAAACTACCACATTAATTCCTAAAGACATTCATAAGCAGTCACAAAAGTAGATGTATGGGGCAGTGACTTGTAAACAAACAAAACTTTGTACCCTTCTTTGGATTGAACATCCCGACATAGCATCAGTAATAATACAGAAATATCAACTGGGGAACCTCTCAATATTTCTTTTATTTCTGTGAGTACCTTTTCCGGCATGACTTGCTACCACATGTGGCTCAGAATGTTTTTGTGGTAGACAGCTGTGTATGGTCCAGCATCGTAAGTTTTGTTTCATGTCTATGCTTCAGTTTTTAAAGTGGCACTGATTAAAAGCAATCTCATTTTCAATGTAATCACTTCTTGACCTGTTTAGCTAAGGTCAAGGTATAGTTTTACTGAAAGGCTTTCACTACAAAGCGACCAACTTTACTCAGCCACAGGAACCACACAGTGTGGCTTGTGCAATATGCAGGTCTGAGCCTTTCTAACAAATGATTTAAAACATATATTCAATGTAGGAGAATTCATCTGTTAGTGGGAATAGGAATGTGGCAATTTGGTTGTTTTAATTGTTAGTTTTTTACTGAAACTCTTTTGTTGTCAGTGTAAAGAACATAGGCTATTCAATGTCACCTTGGACATCTTAACATGCTATTTCAATGTTATTTGTGACATATAAAATTATAATTAATTTGGTAAAATATACATAGCAAAAATAAAATTAGAATTTGATATACAAATGGAACGTGCAAAATGGCACATGAACATTTTTGTTGGTGGTCAGTGCAGACGTCCCTACTGCATTCATTGGATATCATAATTCAATTTCATATGCCCCAGCCCGCTAAATATAAAATATTTCAATATTTCAAATTAAATTATGCAACACCATACATTTAATGACAGTTAAAAGCATAAAACATAATATTAAGTCAACTATTTATGTAGATTTGCATTATGTATATCAATTTCTGAGTTGTGACATACAGGTCTTTGAAATAAGTAAATAGCAATAAATCATTTACGTTTGAACACGTGTCAGTGAAATTTACATACAACAATAAACGACCTTCAACGATTATTTTGACTTTTGCACACCAATGAGGGCAGTTAGAAAATATTGTCACAAGCTGTCCCGTCACATATGCTCATCTTGTCATGTAATATAAAACAAATTTGGCATGCTACTCTAAAACTCACTGAATACTTTCATTGCTTTTTGCTCCAATAAATAATCTTCATGCTTTTTATCCATTTCTTTATTTTCTTCTCAACTTCTTTTGCTTTTCATCTCACAATGGAACATAAGCCCTCAAACATCTCACGCCAAGGCCTTTATAGTCTTGTTCATGATTGGTTGGAGTGTGCAGCTGAAACTCTCTATGGGAGGAGGTAGACAGTTCCACACCAATCCTCCTTAGTCACTTCTTACGCAATGTGTGGGTAGGTTGCTGTGTTACTATTCTTTGCTTTCTTCATAAACCCCAGTAACACATGGGTGTCATGTCTGTCTATCCCCGTGGATGTGCCTCCAATCTATAACATTCAACTGACTGAGATCTAGCGGTGTCCAAGTCTGTCTATTCCCATGGATGTGCCTCCAATCTATAACATTCAACTGACTGAGATCTAGCGGTGTCCAGATCTGTCTATTCCCATGGATGTGCCTCCAATCTATAACATTCAACTGACTGAGATCTAGCGGTGTCCAAGTCTGTCTATTCCCATGGATGTGCCTCCAATCTATAACATTCAACTGACTGAGATCTAGCGGTGTCCAAGTCTGTCTATTCCCATGGATGTGCCTCCAATCTATAACATTCAACTGACTGAGATCTAGCGGTGTCCAAGTCTGTCTATTCCCGTGGATGTGCCTCCAATCTATAACATTCAACTGACTGAGATCTAGCGGTGTCCAAGTCTGTCTATTCCCGTGGATGTGTCTCCAATCTATAACATTCAACTGACTGAGATCTAGCGGTGTCCAAGTCTGTCTATTCCCGTGGATGTGCCTCCAATCTATAACATTCAACTGACTGAGATCTAGCGGTGTCCAAGTCTGTCTATCCCCGTGGATGTGCCTCCAATCTATAACATTCAACTGACTGAGATCTAGCGGTGTCCAAGTCTGTCTATTCCCATGGATGTGCCTCCAATCTATAACATTCAACTGACTGAGATCTAGCGGTGTCCAAGTCTGTCTATTCCCATGGATGTGCCTCCAATCTATAACATTCAACTGACTGAGATCTAGCGGTGTCCAAGTCTGTCTATTCCCATGGATGTGCCTCCAATCTATAACATTCAACTGACTGAGATCTAGCGGTGTCCAAGTCTGTCTATTCCCATGGATGTGCCTCCAATCTATAACATTCAACTGACTGAGATCTAGCGGTGTCCAAGTCTGTCTATTCCCGTGGATGTGCCTCCAATCTATAACATTCAACTGACTGAGATCTAGCGGTGTCCAAGTCTGTCTATTCCCGTGGATGTGCCTCCAATCTATAACATTCAACTGACTGAGATCTAGCGGTGTCCAAGTCTGTCTATTCCCGTGGATGTGCCTCCAATCTATAACATTCAACTGACTGAGATCTAGCGGTGTCCAAGTCTGTCTATTCCCGTGGATGTGCCTCCAATCTATAACATTCAACTGACTGAGATCTAGCGGTATCCAAGTCTGTCTATTCCCGTGGATGTGCCTCCAATCTATAACATTCAACTGACTGAGATCTAACTGTCCAGGTCTGTCTATTCCCGTGGATGTGTCTCCAATCTATAACATTCAACTGACTGAGATCTAGCGGTATCCAAGTCTGTCTATTCCCGTGGATGTGCCTCCAATCTATAACATTCAACTGACTGAGATCTAGCGGTGTCCAAGTCTGTCTATTCCCGTGGATGTGCCTCCAATCTATAACATTCAACTGACTGAGATCTAGCGGTATCCAAGTCTGTCTATTCCCGTGGATGTGCCTCCAATCTATAACATTCAACTGACTGAGATCTAACTGTCCAGGTCTGTCTATTCCCGTGGATGTGTCTCCAATCTATAACATTCAACTGACTGAGATATAGCGGTTCTGTTCTGTCTATTCCCATGCATGTGAGATTTAACTGTGTCCGTGTCTGTCTATTCCTGTGGATGTTCCCGCAATCTATAACATTCAACTGACTGAGATCTAACTGTGTCCAAGTCTGTCTATTCCCATGAAATGTGCCTCCAATCTATAACATTCAACTGACTGAGATCTAACTGTGTCCATGTTTGTCTATTCCCATGAAATGTGCCTCCAATCTATAACATTCAACTGACTGAGATCTAGCACTGTCCATGTCTATCTATTCCCGTGGATGCGAGATCTAGTGCTGTCCATTCCTGTGGATGTCCCTCCAATCTATAACATTCAATTGATTGAAATACCAACTTATTCTTGCACTTTCTTAGATGCCTTCTTGGTATTGTACATTGGATTTGCAGACTGTACACTTTGTCTGCCACAACCTATCTGTACATGATGAACCTCCATACAGACGACGCTTGGTTCTTATTTGCCTGCAAGGATTCTTCTTCTGCTGCTTTTTATCTTCCAATGGAGCATATAACACCCCCCCCTCCCCCAACTGATGCTAAGCCCTACTATCCATCCATTGCTATTTCCTGCAATGCCTACATCCTCCCCACATTGTTTAACTCTGCCTGTCATTTTCTCCTGATGCTTTTGGTCTCTATTTCTTTTGCCGTGTAGGTTCCTTCAGGAGTTTGACAGCTTTTCTAATTTCTTGTTTAGATAGTTCCTCACAGCTGATATCCAGCTTGACTTCTGAAAGCTGGATGTCCTGGGAATCTGTTGGGACTGGTCTGTATTGAAATTCCTTAAAGTATTCAGACTGCATTTGATCTTAATGATCTTTAATCTCACTTAGTGAGAACTTTCCCATGTTGATTTATATTAAGGACAAGCGGGAGTTTCAAGTTTTCAAATGAGTCAGTTGTGTCATCTGGATTGTGTTGCAACTGTGCATATACCCTAGAGAGAATCTATACGTGTGTTTCTAAATCTTCCTCTAGTTCTTTCACCTGAGCTTATTCATAATCTGTAGTATGGCACAATATTGATAACATAGATGCTTATAGAAATAAATTGTCCAATGCGTGCTGCATAAACCTAATAGATGTTGCTTTTGAATTGTAACGTATCAGGATGCAGGAACCAAGAATGGGGTCTCCAGTACAGCTTCCTTATCGCCATCATACAGTACAACAACCACATCGCCGTTGACATTAATCAGACACTGGCCCTGCAAGTAGATAAACATCATCACTATCATCATCATTGTTACATGTAGGATTTTGAACATATATATGTATTGCTGTACTCTCTCTCTCTCTATGTGTGGGGGAAATGGGGAGGGAAGAGGAGGTGGGGATGGCTACTTTAGGAAATACTATTATATTATGATGGTCAGTTCTCTTCCTTATTGCCTTTGCTTCCAGAAAATTCCATAAATGTTCAGGAACCCATGTTATGTGTGTATTTAACCCCCGTCCTGCCAGAAGTGGAGTTTGTTGACTGAGTGCACTAGATAACTATGGGTGCCATAGAATTCTGTTATTTTATATAAAGTTTGCCTATAAAGCTGTCTATAAAACAGATTCAATTAATAAATTTATGAATGAATCGTCCAATGTGTAGCGAAGGTAAGCTGATAACTAACAAACAAACCAACTAAATATTTTATATAAAGAAGTTTGGGGATTTTAGCAAACCCTGAGGTCATTCAAGAAACATAAATATCATGGGCTGTCTTATAATACTGTATTATTAGAAGACAAAAAGTAAAACAAAAATGTGACTGGCTTGGTCATATAGCATAATCATGGGAGTCTCCGTGGCAAAGTGGTCAAGCCATTTGACTTGGGCTCCGAAGGTTGTGGGTTTGATTCCAGTCCGCGTCCTTTGGTTCGCGAGTGAAATTTTTCGGAGACTCCTGTGGTTTGTCGCTAGAGCTGCGGAGTTCGTGCTTTGTGCAATGCTTTACGTCCTGCGGAGAGAGGCCGGGCCATATGGGATAAACCCGGTGCAATGAAGTCGACCCTGTCGACTTTTAATAGCACAATCAGGACAAGAACACTGATTGTTTTTGCTATGATAAGATATAGGTTGTGAATTTCGCTATTCTTTTGGGTTGAGGTTATTAGTTGTTCTATGGATAGTAATGCTGTATCATCAGCAAATCGAATCTCTGATATTTCATGACCACCGGTATTTAGGGCATCATATTGCTCCCTGTCTATATCATCTTTGACATTTCTCATTATATTTTCAGCATACAAGTTAAACAAATAGGGGGACAGCACTTTAAAGTTCCAAGGATATTCCTGATTCATCCTCATCATAGGATGGTGCGCAACACCGGATCACACTCACGTTTACTTTCTTTTGTGTGGTTCCAAATGTTGCTGTTATTATTTTTCTACTCAATGCTTATCACTTTATTAGTGCTTTCTCTGCCTCTTTAGATATCTGGGTCTCTATTTCCGTCACCGAGAGGCATTTCCCTCCACATGGCTTGAGAACAGCACTGTTTCACTTGTGTTTAGAAGCTTTTCGCCTGCTCCAGTACACATTGTTTTGCATGATCCCAAAATGATAATAATATAATATTTCATTTTCCTTATCACTTATCTAGAAATAGAAAAGTTAGTTGCATATCCTTTACAGGATGTTGCAGTCAACCCCAGCATTATTTGGCTGTTCGTGATCTCTTGGCAAATTTACGTTCAGTAGTTTGCCATTGCTGAACAACCAGCACTCATACCTTTGTATGGGAAACCACAGAGCCAGCCTTCCAGGAGAAGAGCATCCTATTTCTTGGTTGGAAGAGTTATTTTTCTTTAGAATTCTTCATGGTTGATTGGATTATACGGTTAAAATCTTCTACGGGATGAGGTAGTGATCTCATGTCAACCCTCCCTGATCATCTCTTACCCATGGTAGGAGTTTACACTACTTGCTTTGCATTACTCTCTTTGCCTGGGAGATTTAAAAAAAGCATATCATCAATTAAAGGAATAGAAGAAATGGCTGACCTGATTCTTGTGTGGGTTGTTCTCCAGGAGGAACTGAGACATGTTATAGCCAACCAGTGCATTTCCTCCAAGGGCTGCCACATGGGCCCTGACTATGGCCATCACTTCCATGATGAAGCTCTGCATAAACCCACCCACTCCTCCAACCTGGGCAAACACATCGTAGAATAGAATGCTGAATATATACAAGTATATAAAACACACACTCCTCAACCATGGCAGACACATATATCATGAGATAGAATGCTCATCCACATAAACAAAACAAACAGAGAGAGAGCGGGAGAAAGAGAGAGTGATGGAGAGAAAGCAACGCTAAACTTATATCTGTCTAAAATAACTGTTTCCTTGTCAAACAGCTTTCTATGTATGAGTGAATAAGCAAAAACAAAGTGGAACACATCAGCTTTACAAGAAAACAATGAAAAAATAACTGAATGGGCACTGCAGCTAGTAATCCTTCAATAGCACACAAACACAATAAAAACTACAAAACGACACTGGTGCTACTACATTGAAAACATATTTAAAAGATATTTAGTGGAAAGATATCCTTTATTTCCAAGAGCACACAATCGAATTCAAGAGTTCATGCCAACACCAATTCTGCCACTGATACTGTCTGTTTTGGTAAAGCTGACGAATTCCATTTGCCATATTTGCTTATTTACTATTTAAATTTACAGATTTGCAGCAGTTCAACAACTGAGTTAATTCCTCTTTCTACTTCAGTTAGCACAAAATAAACTTCAAAGCTCCTACAATGAATCTTTTGCATATCCTATTTACAGGACATCACTATCAACACCAGCACTGCTGTTGTTGATGTCATGGCAAATTTATGTTTAGTAGGTTGCCATTGCTTTCTGAATGACCGGGTCCCATACCATCATGTTAAAACCCAGCGTGACACAGTACAATGCATATAGCATGACAAAGTATGAGATCCATACCTCCTTCACTGATGTACTTTCTCGTATGAAAAAGAAGTTGTAGTAGCCCAGATACTTCTCTATACGCCCACTGTAGACAACATTGAGTGGTGTCAGCTCAATCCCCAATGGAGGCTGAAATATACAAGATGTTCATTAGATTACACATGTCAGTGTGTCCAGGATCACTTCCTCACACATGGATACCTCCATCAGTGTTCCAGTTCATTTTCAATGTTCCAATACCAGGTTGATTTGAGGCTAGCATCAGTGCTTTCTATGTTACAAGACATCCCTGAATGACCTGAACAACAAAGTCACACAGCCTGCACATATATTTATTCATGACTTAACAGAGTTAATTTTCTGATTTGTATACATAACATGTAGTAGTTTTCAGTAACACTGGAATTTAACAGCCTGGATCTTAGGTAGTGTTGTTACTTTATAGTAACACATGTCTCCACAGCTCCATGGGTATCCCACCGGTAGCCACTACTAATGCCCACTATATAAGTGTTACTAATCTTTACTTCCCGTTTGTGGTCTGGTAACATAAGGGGCTGGGTAAATTAGAAGACTGGTTCTCTGCAGGCTTCATCACAGTGGAGACTATGGTTACTTCTCCCTTCACTTGCCAGACTAGTGTCTATGTCCAGTATGTCCCATGTGGATGTGACGAGCGGTCTTAGCTCCCACCACTGGTATATCAACTCATCACCATCTCTCTCTCTCTCACACAAACTCACTCACACATATCCCCTCCCACACATGAACAGAGAGAGATATTATAACATTTAAGAGTGTACCACTATCATCACAGACGTGCCACTACCATCACAGACAACTTACAAGGCCTTCTTGACTTGCTAGCATCCTTGAGTTGTTTCTGTGCTAAAAATATAGAAAGGAAACCAGTCATTGATATTTCTATAATAAATTAGGCTAATAGTGATAGCATGACAGTATTATAGAGAAATACAAACCAGGATGTAGTTTAAATACCAAACTTTAAAAACAGGAAGCCTAGACAAACATGTGGAACTCTCAAAGATCATCACATGCCCTGGCAATTGACAAAGACATTCTTGTATTTCCACAGATCTCGGTCCCTGGTATTCTGGATTAATTCTATTATCACATTTCTCCATGTCATGTTCTAGATAGATAATCCAGTATCATTTCTCCAGGTCATGTCCCAGCATAATTTCTCTCAGTCTGCCCTTGCCTCTCCCTGCCGCTGATCTTTCCAGTTGAAATGATGTTCTCAAAAGCCTCTCTTCTTTCCATTACTGACCAAAGAGCACTATTTCTTATATTTGTTTATAATTTTCTATTTTCCTTAGCCTTGTCCAGGCACTTGTTAGTTACTCGGGCTGTCTCCAAGCTCAGCCTGGCTTGTTCATTCACGATCTATGGTTCACCACCATACAACAGAACAGGTTCAATACAACATCTCAATACTGTCAACAACAGAACTGATTGCTGGTTATAAATTATCATAAGTAATGTCCTAACACTCAGGACATACCCATAAGATCTCTATCTACTGTATAGGATGCTGGGACGTATGGATGCTTTCTATGTGTTGTAGGTGTCACTCTTTAATTTTACTTACTTTTTAATTATACAATGATCAGATGTGTGCCTTATCCAGTGCCATTGTATTTTTCTTGCCTCTTGATTCACTGCAATTTGTCTAGTTCTTTCCTTAAGCCCCACATGAGTGATTCTGTCAAACTCTTGATTCTCTGCAATTTGTCTAGTTCTTTCCTTAAGCCCCACATGAGTGATTCTGTCAAACTCTTGATTCTCTGCAATTTGTCTAGTTCTTTCCTTAAGCCCCACATGAGTGATTCTGTCAAACTCTTGATTCACTGCAATTTGTCTAGTTCTTTCCTTAAGCCCCACATGAGTGATTCTGTCAAACTCTTGATTCTCTGCAATTTGTCTAGTTCTTTCCTTAAGCCCCACATGAGTGATTCTGTCAAACTCTTGATTCACTGCAATTTGTCTAGTTCTTTCCTTAAGCCCCACATGAGTGATTCTGTCAAACTCTTGATTCACTGCAATTTGTCTAGTTCTTTCCTGAAACCCCATATGAGTAATTCTGTCAAACCAGTGAAGTCCTATTCTGTTCAGGCACCGGTTAATCAATGTTTGCAGTTTAACAGCAGCTGTTTGATTCATTCTCCGTGGTTCTGATCCAAACAGCAGCACTGACTGAACAATATAATTAAATTTGCTTGGTACTAGGTTGAATTTCTTTTGACCTCCACACATTCCTCTTGCCTTGTGTATTCTTATTTCATCATCATTTTGTTCCTCCTTTTTCTGCATTGCAACCTTTTTTCAAATGTATCTGTCAGATGTCCCTCATAAAGAACTTGACATTTCAGGTCGAATGCAAAAATTTGAAGAAAAAAAAATGATTCATTTTACTATTAGTAGGGGAACATGTTAATTACATTTGTGATTGCAAGTGTGTAATTAATCACTGGATGTTAGCATCCTTCAAACTTCTGCTCGCATGTTCACTTCATTGCTAAAAATAACCTATTTAGTGATGACTTCATTACATGAAATACTCAATAAAATTGTTTACGGCAATTTTTCAAATTTTAGCACAATACTGAAAATTTCAAGCATGCCTCATGTCTTGTCTCATGAAAAAGTACAACATTGCAAGTGTGTCTTCTTGGGTAGTGGATGAAAAACACACCATGTTGTGGCTAATTCAGCTGCTGGGGTGTAGAATCCATCGGGAAAAGTCCTCCTCTCAGGGGTGCCATTTGCTATTAGAAAGATTACACAGAGTAGGGTACTCATTCACTCTGGCAACTTAAAAAGTTGCTAAAGGATAATGATGCAGTCCAAAACCATGTGGACGTGGAAAGCAAGGGGAAACTACTACATTATTCATCCCACTCATGTGTCGAAGGTCCACAATGAGGTGGCAGGTTAAATTCCCAGTATGGTAAATACAGCTTCCAACTGTTAATGTCTAATGTATCCGCCAATCTGTACATCTTTCTTTAACTTCCATGAGTGCCAATCTATACCTTAGCATTTATTTTTGTGCTGTTTTAATGGCCTCAAGGGTTCCTCTCGAACTGATGTTATAAAGTGCATACAAATTATTTTAAAATGAAGTTTAGTGCACACAAATTATTTTAAAATGAAGTTTAGTGCACACAAATTATTTTAAAATGAAGTTTAGTGCACACAAATTATTTTAAAATGAAGTTTAGTGCACACAAATTATTTTAAAATGAAGTTTAGTGCACACAAATTATTTTAAAATGAAGTTTAGTGCACACAAATTATTTTAAAATGAAGTTTAGTGCACACAAATTATTTTAAAATGAAGTTTAGTGCACACAAATTATTTTAAAATGAAGTTTAGTGCACATCCATATGTTGTAAGGTGGAGTGTCATCTATCCATTATGTGCCAAGCTGATAAGCATGGGCGGTCATGTTTTGCCATCTCACTCGATCACTAGAGTCGTGGATCAGCTCAGTGTTCTTGTCTCGACAATACCACGTGGCCAAGCCATCTATGTATTTACTTCTCTGCTTTTCCTTTGTTCTCTTCCTCACAATCTTGCCAGTTGTCACCAAGTTCTCCAATTTATTTCTTTTCATAACATGACCAAACAATTTTGACTGTCTATGTCTAATCTCTCTAATCAGTGTACGATTTTCATTTGTTTCTTGTAGGAATTGGTCATTGGTTTTTCTGTCTGTCCGTGGTATTCTTGGAATTTTCCTCAGAAACCACATTTCCACAGCCATCAGATGTTTTTCAGCTTGTCTGCTCATTGTCCACACTTCATATCCATACAAAAGCACAGGTACTATGGTGCATCTCAACTCTTTTTCTCATTGCAAAGTGGAGTGGGGTGTACAGCAATATATTTGAAAGCTTAGAACAACTCAGGAAAGGAAGAAAAGAATGAAGACATCAAGGAAGAGAGAGTTGAAATAAAGAAGGAATGATTGGGGGAAACAGAAAGGAAGGAAGAAGGGATGAGGGGAAACAGGCTGGCAGGCAAGATGGAAGGAAGGAAGAAAAGAAAGGGGGGAAATGAGGGAAACAGACAAGAAAGATTAGGGAAACAGGATGGAAGGGGGAAAAAAAGAAAGAAAGGGTGGGAAGACATGAAAGAATATGGTTAGGAGATGAGAAAGAAAGCAATTAAGTGGGAAGAAACAAAGAGACAATGCAAGATGGAAATGAATTAAGGACAAAGAGGTATAACTATATGAAAAACTTGATACTAAGGAGATGATTCTGAGAGAAAACATACATCTTCCCAGTGGGCCACTACTGCTGCCACTGCTGCTCATTCTAGCAGCACCATTTCTGGCGTGGGCAGCAACGGACACCTGGTCTGCTACTCCATCCAGAGGGAACATCATGTCCTCGGACTGACTGCTAAGGCTGCAGGTCATCAGGCCTACAACAGAAAGCACAATAGCAGTTGTTGACTTACTGAAATTCTTACTTGTGTACACACAGCTCTGTCACAAAGTTGGGTAGGTATGGACATGTGACATGGGTATCATCATCAGGTGCCATGTTTACATTAAAGATCAGCTGCAACAAGTCTTCAACACTTTCTGTCATTGTCTTCATTGTACACACAGACAGGCTTGTTCCAGTCCATCATCATATCATCATCATCATCATCATCATCATCATCATCATCATCATCATCATCATCATCATTCAGCACTTTTTTTTCTAGAATGATGTGCTCTTCACAACCCCCTGGAAAAACTGATCACTCACCAATGCTGCTACCTCATGCATTTCCATGCCATGGTGTCCTTTATGTCCTGTGTCTACCATCACATTGATCGACTCCTGTCTGTTCTTCCAGAACCATCCTTCCGTCACCATTCTTTCTAAGTAGTAGTAGTAGTAGTAGGCCTCTTTCAGTCCTGAAGGACTATAGAGTTGTGCCGCTTGGGAGGTGCCTGGCAGCACCGCTGGTGACTGTATAGTCCAATTCGAGAATGACAATCTCTGTCACAGTTTCCGCATCTGTGAGACGAGGCAAGTCCCGCAGTAAGTGACTGCTCTTTGAGCCTGTGCCGTCTCTCCTCAGTTTTTTGGATCTGATTGCGCTCAAAGAGCACCAGTCCGTTTCGTACATCTCTTCTCCAGGAGCATCTGTCTGTTGCAACTCTCTCCCACGTGTCTGGATCTATTCCAATGGTTTTCATATCTTGTTTACACACATCCCTATATCGCATTTGGGGTCTTCCGGTTGGCCTCTTTCCTGTGGCTAGTTCTCCGTAAAGGAGATCTTTGGGAATACGTTCGTCCTCCATTCGAGATACGTGGCCCAACCACCGGAGGCGTCTCTGCTTGAGGAGGGTGTGCACTGTGGTAATATCTGCTCTTTCAAGCACCTGTTTGTTTGTTATGTGGTCTTTCCATGTTATGCCCAGGATACGTCTCAGACATCTTATGTGGAAGGAATTCAACTTCCTTTCCTGTCTTGAGTACAGGGTCCAGGATTCAGACCCGTAGAGTAGTGTGCTAACAACACAAGCTTTATATACTTGAGCTTTTGTACGCTCTGTTAGTCTATTATTCTCCCAAACTCTTTTAGCTAGCCTGGAAAATGTTGTGGCTGCCTTTCCAATGCGTCTGTCGATTTCTGTCTCTAATGAAAGATTATCTGATATTGTCGATCCCAGATACACAAAATCGTGGACGACTTTCAATTCATAATTAGAGATTTTGATTGACGGAGGCGCATCAGCATCTTGTTCCATCACCTGTGTTTTATTTAGGCTAATGGTGAGCCCAAAGTCATTGCAGGCAGCTGCAAAACGATCTATGAGCCTTTGGAGATCTTCTGCTGTATGAGTAGTCAGTGCTGCATCATCTGCAAAAAGTAGTTCTCTTACGCATCTTGGTCTTATTTTCGTCTTTGCCTTGAGTCTTGATGGGTTAAAAAGTTTGCCATCAGATCTTGTGTGGAGGTATATGCCTTCAGTGGCAGTCCCAAATGCTTGCCTTAAGAGAACAGCAAAGAAGATACCAAAGAGTGTAGGAGCAAGCACGCATCCCTGCTTTACTCCGCTGCTGATGCTGAATGACTGGGATGTTGAGCCGTCAAATAAAATGGTCCCCTGCATGTTTTCGTGGAATTATTTCACGAGACTAAGAAGGGTGGGTGGACATCCAACCTTTTCAAGGACCTTAAAAAGGCCGCTTCTGCTCACGAGGTCAAATGCCTTTGTGAGGTCGATGAAGGCTATATATAATGGCTTCCTCTGTTCTCTGCACTTCTCTTGGAGCTGCCGGAGTGAGAAAATCATATCGATGGTGGACCTGTTGGGTCTAAATCCGCACTGCGATTCGGGGTAGATTCTTTCAGCAAGAATGTGTAATCTTTTAAGGATTACTCTGGCAAAAATCTTGCCTGTAATGCTGAGAAGGGAAATGCCGCGATAGTTGTTGCAGTCGCTTCTGTCGCCTTTATTTCTAAACCACTGTGATATTTAATATGACCAGAATATTTCAGACATGATGCTGTGACAGGCCATCCAGAGAGCAATGCTCCACCTGCTACGAGATGAAGGCCCATGAGAAGCTGGGCAGATGCTGTCACTTCCTCAGACTGAACCAACAACAAACATGCTTTCAGGGCTCAACATGGTTAGTGGATCAACATGGTTAGTGGATCAACATGGTTAGTGGATCAATCAACATGGTTACTGGACTCAAAACTTGGTCATAGAATACCCTGACTTCACTCTGAGTTGGAGAAGAAGGAGGTAATGAGGAAGCCAGCTGACCACCTCACCCCTTGAAACCATAACTTAGTATATGTCACCAGGTCTCTGGCGATGGAAACGTTGTTTAGCTTGATAGATGTAAATGTACTTTTTAAAATGTCAGTTCAAACATTCTATCTCCTTTAGCTGGGACAGAGGAGGTGCCTATTTTGTCTGACTCTAACCCACTTGACCTTTGACCTGTTGGGTTCGGTCGATGCCTTCCATGGACATAACCACTGATTCCTAGAATAGCACCTGGTACGATATGTCACTGAAGATGGGCACCATAAATTAGAATCATCATATATCTTAGAGTTAGATTCTACACAAGAAAGGGGGGATGTGAGCCATGACAGAGGCTACAGTGTCCACTGGGGGATGTGAGCCAGTGACAGAGGCTGCAGTGTCCACTGGGGGATGTGAGCCGTGACAGAGGCTACAGTGTCCACTGGGGGATGTGAGCCGTGACAGAGGCTACAGTGTCCACTGGGGGATGTGAGCTGTGACAGAGGCTGCAGTGTCCACTGGGGGATGTGAGCCGTGACAGAGGCTACAGTGTCCACTGGGGGATGTGAGCCGTGACAGAGGCTACAGTGTCCACTGGGATGTGAGCCGTGACAGAGGCTACAGTGTCCACTGGGGATGTGAGCTGTGACAGAGGCTGCAGTGTCCACTGGGGGATGTGAGCCGTGACAGAGGCTACAGTGTCCAATATGGGGGGGGGGGGGGGATGTGAGCCATGACAGAGGCTACAGTGTTACACTTGGGGGGGGGGGGATGTGAGCCATAACAGAGGCTACAGTGTCCACTGGGGGATGTGAGCCATGACAGAGGCTACAGTGTCCACTGGGGGATGTGAGCCGTGACAGAGGCTACAGTGTCCACTGGGGGATGTGAGCTGTGACAGAGGCTGCAGTGTCCACTGGGGGATGTGAGCCGTGACAGAGGCTACAGTGTCCAATATGGGGGGGGGGGGGGGATGTGAGCTGTGACAGAGGCTACAGTGTCCACTGGGGGATGTGAGCCATGACAGAGGCTGCAGTGTCCACTGGGGGATGTGAGCCATGACAGAGGCTACAGTGTCCACTGGGGGATGTGAGCCGTGACAGAGACTACAGTGTTCACTGGGGGATGTGAGCCGTGACAGAGGCTACAGTGTCCATGGTGGGCTCAGAAGGTACTGGATTCGATCTCAGCAAAGGATTTATTTTAACTGTACAGGGGGAACCAGGAAATGTCCTGACAAGTTAAGGTGGCTGGTATGACATTGACCACACCCCCAACGGAGTGATTACTGGCCTAAAAGGCTTGTTGTGCCTTCCACCAAATATGCTTTAGGTTGTGTAAAATGCTTCTCTACTTTACCTTTACTAGACGTGGTGGCATCATTGGCTTGAGATGATAGTCTTGGGGCTCTGGACAGTTTAGGGGCTCTGGCACACACTGCACCTTTTGACTGGTTCTTGTCCTTCAGGCCCAGGCAGCAGCCAGTCACAGCAATCTGAAATAAAACAGTCAAGAATTAACTACCAATCATTCTCAACTCCTCCTTCCGACCTTTATCTCCCAATGATAACAGTCAATCATTAACTGCCAATCATCCTTAACTCCTCCTTCTGACCTTCATCTCCCAATGATAACAGTCAATGATTAACTGCCAATCATCCTTAACTCCTCCTTCCGACCTTATCTCCCAAAGATAAAAGTCAATCATTAACTGCCAATCATCCTTAACTCCCCCTCCTGACCTTTATTTCCCAAGTCCTCAACTCACACCAACCCTTTACATATTTGTTTATGACTGGTTGCATTTTGCAGCTAAAATTTTCAACACAACGTCCGGTCTCATGCCACGCCTCTTAAACAAACGCGTCCTCATTAATCGGCTCTTACAACACACATGCTGGATTATAGTCTTACTATTCGTTACTTCCCTTAAGGGTCCTGGAAATAATAATTAACTCATTAAGAACTTGATTAAAAACATGTGAGGAAGTCAAGAAGTGAGGCGTGAGGGTGGTCTTCTACACCCCGTGATGTTGGGAACTACTCCAAGATAAGTTCTAGTACTCTTGTGCTGAAAAGCACTACTCAGCAGACGTCAATTCAAAGTACTACATTTCTAAAGGAATTGAACACTTTTAATGTAAAATATTATTTTGGGGTGCTCAATCGCTATGAACTCAAGCATAGTCCATAAGTCTACTTCTAGTAGCACTGGACTGAATTGTGCATGTGAATTAGCTTTCCCTGTTATCGGTGTCCCCCGCCTTAGGTGAACCCACTCCGACTTCAGAGGTACTTGTAATTTACGTCCCAAAGTCAAGGATGAGAAATCAACATTTTAGTCCAAATGTCTGGCGTAGTGGATGAACCCCATACCTCAGCATCAGCACACCAGATATTTTAAGAACACATGAACCTCTGTGTAAAATATAAGAGCCGAATAGAAACAGATCAATCAATAATTCAAAATAACTCTTTCTGTATGCCTCCCCACAGATGGGAAGTTCCAGTATCTGCCTTGCACACCCCACTAGTTTCTCTTGCTGTCTCCTTTAGCTCTGCCCTTGTTCTTCTCATTTTATTCATGTCTTTATTCTCTTCACCATACATTGTTTAGGTCACCTACCATTTCACCCACCCTGTGGTTTCCTGACATGGGACTTTCTAGTTATAGTATGAGGGGACTTCAACTGAAAAGCTTAAATATTTTAACACAAATATATTCTGAAAAAATAAAGAGCAAATGTATAATCTTTTAATGTAGTCACAACTGCGTTCAATGCAAGTTCTCCAGCATCGATAAAGTACTTGGATTCCTGGAGAAAAAAATTATTTTGGTCACTACTATAATAGGGAAACAAAACTCGCTTACACTCAGGAAATAAATGACCGTAGACCCCGAGGTAGACCAAGAAGGCGGTGGAGAGATAATATACATACAGACCTACAAGCACTTGGAATCAACGACTGGCAAGAGAAGGTCCACCAGAGAGACGAATGGAGACAGATTGTATTTGCAGCAAAGAACCTCAATGGCTCGGAATGCTGAAGAAGAAGAAGAAGAAGAAGAAGAAGAGACTACTCGGTGTGCCTGACCCGGTCGTGAATTATTTTTGTTTTTAAATGTTGCATATCCCTTGCAGGATGTTGCAGTCAACACCAGCATTTTTCAGTACTGTTAATGTACTAGGCAAATTTTACGTTCAGTAGTTTGCCATTGCTTTCTGAACGACCGGCTCACATACCAACATGTTTTATAACACAATGTGACACAGTCTGCTGCACAAATCGGTTGCAGCTGCGTTTCGAATGCCTGGTAAGCGGCTCACGAACCGCGTTCACAAACCTTTGGCCATGGAGACCACAGTCGTGAATGGTCACAACGTTTTTAACACTTCCTACTCCACCCATACACTTGCTGGACTGACAGGCATGCATCACCATACTGAATTTTTATTTGCAATGAATTTCTACAGGTTTCAGTATTTTTTAAGCCTTCCCTGATAAAAAAAAATGGAAAAGAGAACGCTGCTCCTCTTTGGTACATATCAAAAGTGGGGTGGCCATCTCTCCAAGAGCTCAACACTGGTGATTCAGGCTTACTACAAAATTCACCAAAATAAAGCAAATATCCAAACAGCACTTACAATAATTTCATCCGCGTCTGGCAAGTCAACGTTGAAACACATATCTGTCAGACAGCAAGGTCGCAAGTGTCGCAGCTTGAAAAACAGCCGCTACATGGAGAAAACAAATGTATGCAACATTGGTCAAGATATACTTTATATCAGATCTATGAACATTTCTGGCAGAGTAAATATGATTAATAAGTAAAGAAACAAAACAGTATACCAAATAATACAATAATAGGCTTAAAACAGACAGGAAGTTAAAGGCACATTTAGAGAAAACATATACATTTTATCTACTAGATTTAAAAACACAGTGACCTTTCAGTTGTGGGTATTATTAATATATCAGTCAACTTAGATGTCGCTTAAAAAGTCGACAGGGTCGACTTCATTGCACCAGGTTTTATCCCAAATGGTTCAGTCTCTTTCTGCAGTGTGGGCTGCTGAAAGCGTCGCACAAAGCACAAACTTTGTAGCTCCAGTGACGACCCCCAGGAGTCTCTGAAAAAAATGCACCCGTGAACTGATGTTAAACTTAGATGTGGGTTGTACAACATACTAGTTAACCTATCAAATGTAGGTAGTACCAACATACCAGTTAGCGTATCAGATATGGGTAGTACCAACATACCAGTTAACTTATCAGATGCAGTCAGTTAAAACAAACTGGCAACCTATCATATTTTAGAGGATCCACTTACAATCAACTTATCAGTTATGGATTTCAAAATCCACAATAAATTAACATATTGGATGTTGTAAGTTTCAGGATCCACATACAATCAACTCATTCATATTCAACCAACCCATGCACATGCAATAAACCTGTTCACATACAATCAAAATATACACACTACCATCAAAACCACATACACTTAATCCATCCACATACAATCAACCCACCCACTTAGAATCAACACATCCACATATAATCAACCCGCACATTTAAAATCAACATCCACATATAATCAACCCCTCCACATACAATCAACCCATTCACATACAATCAACCCATTTGCATACAATCAACCCATCTGCATACAATCAACCCATCTGCATACAATCAACCTGTTCACATACAATCAACACATACACACTACCATCAAAACCACATACAATCAACCCATCCACATACAATCAACCCACCCACGTACAATCAACCCATCCATATACAATCAACCCATCCACATACAATCAAACCATTCGCATACAATCAACCCATCTGCATACAATCAACCTGTTCACATACAATCAACACATACACACTACCATCAAAACCACATACAATCAACCCATCCACACACAATCAATCCACCCACGCACAATCAACCCATCCATATACAATCAACCCATCCACATACATTCAACCCATTCTCATACAATCAATCCATCTGCATACAATCAACCTGTTCACATACAATCAACATATACACACTACCATCAAAACCACATAAATCAACCCATCCGCATACAATTAACACATCCACATATAATTATCCCACCCACATACACTAAACCCAGCTACATACAATCAATCCAATCACATACACTCAACCTATCAGCATACAATAAACCTATCCACACAATCAACCCATCAAGAGATGATCAACCTACCCACATACAATTAACTCATCCACATACAATTAACACATCCACATACAGTCAACCCATCAGACACAGGTAGAAGGATCCAGCTAACCACAAGTGAACTTACCCTAAGAACTGTGTTGAAGACCTCGGAGAAATCCAGGTTAGAAGTGAATGTGGGCTGGTACCTCACCCTGACCATCTGGGTAAACATCTAAGGATGAAATCACCACAACACACATGTACTGCTTCCAAGATTCACTTTCAATGAAACAGGCGAGGTTTATAGAAGAATGTTAAATAACATTATCATCACCATAATATGCTTTGGAAAATGGTGTAGGTGTTCATGTTTCTCCACAGATCTCGGTTCTGGGTTTTCTGGATCAGTTGCACTAATGTAATATTTCTCCATGTCACCATCAACACTAGGTCATTCAGCATCATTTCATGCAGTCTGCCTCTGATCTTGCCAGTCGTAGTGATATTTTCCAAAGCTACCTTCTCTTTAGTTGCATGCCCTTTTAAAGGATGTCACAATCAACCCCAACATTTAATTGGCTGTTTGTGGTTTTCTAGGTAATTATATATTCAGCAGTGTGCTATTGCTTTATGAGCGGCCGACCCTCATACCATTTGCAAATCAGGGCAAAGCGGTCTGCTTTCAAATCACTTGCTTCTGACTTAAAAACCTGGTATGTTGGGACTGAGAAACTTCTCTCCTCATTACATGTCAAAGAAAATTGTCTCTTTCCTCATTTGGCCTTTTCCAGGTTAATTCTCTGGCAGTTGAAGGTATTCAAATAATCATTACAAAGTCATCACATGAAATATTCTGTCTGGATCATTGCCTCCATTGCAGGCTGGAGTTGAGAAAACTACCTGTTTTTGTTGTTGTTGTTTTTTTTAACGCTCACTTGCTTTGAAATCAAGCGTAGTCCATACACACTACTTCTAGTGGTGCTGGACTGAATTTTGCGTGTGAATTAGCTTTCCCTATTAACAGTGTCCCTCGCCATCAGGCAAACCCAATCCAACTTCAGATGTACTTAGTAATTTATGTCCCCAAGTCAAGGACGACAGGTCAACATTTTAGTCCAGTTGTCTGGTGTAGGGGTTGAACCGCTTACCTCGGCATCAGCACACCAGATGTTTAAGAACATGCATTATCCATTCAGCCATGCTGACCTACAACTACCTATTAATGACATATATAATAATATGAACATTTGTCCCAAAGCAGTGTCCAACTAGGAGTCTTTGATGTGATAGCACAATCACATCTTGTAGGCCTGACTGCATGGAGCAATATGTGGACATTCTGTCCCTCACTTTCACAGACACTGAGCCCTGACTTCCAAGTTGCATCTGATCATGCTCATGACATAAATGTAGTCTGCTATCAACTTCACTAACTCACCCACTAGAGACATATATAGACTACCTATAATGTCCTGAATCCAACTCATCATCTACAGCATCTTTCCTGAAACGTCTTCCAGAGACCACAGCTTCCCTTATCAGCCTTTCTTTACTACTATGTCTTTTGACTCTTTGAGTCCTAGAAGGTTGCATAAGCCACCCTATGGGAGCAATAAAGTCATCAGCAAAATCAAGAATGTATTACTTTCACACAGGCCAAACATGCTATCTGAACGGGAACTGTCTTGCTGATCTCTCGTGACCTTCTCCAAGATCAAAAATAAGTGGGGTGCTAGATCATTTGCCCAGAGGAAGCAATAAATAGACAAACAGAACTGAGGCAATAAACACCAGGCTACATGAGAGACAGTGGACACATTGATGTAACAGTTAGGGAGTTGCACTGACAACGGCTTGAACTTGGTAGAATGTGGGATTGTTCCTCTTAGGCTCACCACTTAGCTATGGGAGAAAAAGACTAGCTGCCTATTTCTCAACGCACTCCAGCCTACAGAATGTGATGGCTTCTAGCACATTCACAGATCCACAGTGAGTTCCTGCTTCGGGAATTGCTCTTTAATATGACAGACAGAACAAGAGTACATTCTAGAACTCACTCGTTCATATCCTGATGTTGCTGAGGCACATGGGAAAAGAAGACAAGAGGCTAGAAGAATTAAACCCCCAAAAAAAGTCGCTTAAAATTCGTCAGGGTCGACTTCATTGCACCAGGTTTTTTTATCCCATATGGCTCAGTCTCTGTACACAGTGCAGAAAGCATTTGCACTAAGCACGAAATCCGTAGCTCTAGCTACAACCCTCAGGAGTCTCCGAAAATATGAACTCGTGAACCGAAGGATATGACCCAGAATTGAACCCACAACCTTCAGAGCCCTAGTCAGATGGCTTGACCACTGCGCCATGGAGATTCCCAGAAGAATAGTAAAGTATAGTGCTATAATGTGAATATGTTTACCTGTAGATTAGTTGTGATCCTATCTGGAGATATCCCAGTAGGAGTCTGTGTGTTACAAATCTCATAGCCTTCCGGTGGCATGACATCATGTAGTATCAGGGACACAGTATCATCCTTCAGATCATCTATCTACAGACAGATAAAACAATATATAATCATCCTTTAGACTGTCTATAGTCAGATGAAACAATCTTTTACAGAATCATCTGTTAGATAATCTGTCTAGAGATATAAAACAATGTTTATATCACCCTTTAGATTATCTGCCGGCTAAGTGGCAAAGGAGTTACAGATGCAGTTCGTAATTTTGCATACCCATGTTCGAAACACAGCTGTGGGCAATTTGGCAGCAGACTACCTTATGTTGGATTTTTATGCAATGGTATGGGTGCTGGTCGTTCAGAAAGCAATGGCAAACTACTGAATTTAAAATTGCCCAGGAATCACGAACAGCCAAATATGCTGGGGTTGACTGCTATATCCTGTAAAAGGATCTGAAACTAACTGTTTTATTAGACTATCTATATTCAGACAAATGGAACAATCTTTTATATAAAAACATCCATTGGATCATCTGTCTATAGACATTTAAATAAAATCAATTATAGAATCTTCCTTTAGACCTATCTATGGACAGATAACACAATGGTTTTATAGAATCATCCTTAGATCATCCAGCTATTGAAGATAAAACAAATGTGTATTTAACCAACCAACCATCCAATCTATCTACACAGAAACTCTCATTTATCATGGTACTTATATATCACATTTTAAACAGACAAAATAACAATATTTTAGGGAATCTGTATGATAACTAAACAATTTCTTACAACATCAATCTTTTAATCATTTATTAAAAAAAGTAAAATAAAGCATTATCATCTGTGACTAGTTAGACAGCATTTGTCTCACAACAATAATAACAATCACAGACTTAAGTTACTGTTGTTATTTTATAAACAAAGTAATCATACAGAAGAAACAAAGTAATCATACAGAAGATACCAAGTAGGTAAAAGAAATACAGAACTTTAGATATTTTGACTCCACAAGTAATTCTGACTTGAACACACAATTCACTGAAAAAAGTATAGTTGTGTTCACAGTGCAATAAATGACTTGACTGATTTTACTGTTAACCAGCTAATCTACTCACAACTAGGACGAAAGTAGTTCTTGTCTTTTATTGCCTCCAAAAATATGCTGCCATCCTCCTCCTCCTCCTCATCTGTTTCTTCATCAGTCTGTATCCCATGAGGGTTGTGTTCTAGTCGACGATCCTGCACATAAAAACATAAACTGTTTTATTTTTTCATACATCACTGTGTGAGCACAACCATGATATCTGATGTGTGGCGAAAACAAGATTCCAGATATTTATATGAGGACTGACAATCATGCATTCCCACCACCCTGTCATACCATACTGGCTTATACAGTGTGAAGATTTCTTAACCCGGTTTTGAGACTGTCCATAAACTTATTCTAGGGAAATGAATTTGATGGTTTCTCCTCTCAGGAATGCAAGTACATGGAAATAATACTTCCATGGAAACACCATGTCAATGCCCAAAGTGTTATTTTGTATGTAGCTCCTGCACACAACCACCATTGCCTTCTTGGACAAGGGCGAAAATCTTGTAGGACTTGTGCATACGTTAAAAACTCCTTGGCAGTTGGAAATAGAAAAAAACATGATGAATGGATTGCTGCCAATGCTGAATTTCAGTATTATAAAACCTACCTCCCCCCAAAAAAAGTCAGCTCTGTGCCGAAAGGGTGACGGAGGCAATTCATAATCCAGCATACTTATTTTGAAACACCTTGCATTGATTTTCATATGATGATATGTGTGCTGGCTGTTCAGAAAGCAATGGCAAACTACTGAATGTAAACTTACTAAGAAATCACAAACAGCCAAAAAATTCTGGGATTGACTGCAATGTCCTGTAAAGGATATGCAACTAACCTACAAAAAAGAATATTTAGAATGTATGTGATTCTGGTTTAGACATCTGGATCCTTGCTGTTAAGGAGTTTGGCTAGCAAGCTGAGATTCTCCCTGTGTGATCTTTGGGAAGACACTGAGACACCTTTGGAAATATCCACGTATAATTAATGTGATCTTTAACCAATATCATAAATGTGTCTGCATGATGAAAATGAAATTAAGGTAAAGTTATTAACGCTATTTATTGTTTAATCTTTTGTTTCTTTTTGAAGACAGATCCATTACAAGGTTGTTCTCATGTTAATAGATTTACTGTTCTTCTTGAAGATTGATCCATTAAAAGGTTGTTCTTATATTCATAAATTTACTGTTCTTGAAGACAGATCCATTACAAGTTGTTCTCATGTTAATAGATTTACTGTTCTTCTTGAAGATTGATCCATTAAAAGGTTGTTCTTATATTCATAGATTTACTGTTCTTGAAGACAGATCCATCATAAAGTTGTGTTCAGTGATTTACTGTTGCTAAGGGCATGTGACTGACAGTTGTCTGTTGCTGACCCTGGCAACTTGTCTTGTAGAGCTGCTCCCATCTGCTACATTTACATTCTCTTTCTGGGAAAATGGGTAGGTTTGTAGGATGTGCTCTGGTGTTTGCTAAAGCACTTCATCACTGCATGTAGTAAGTCTCTGAGACCCAATTGGTGAGTCCACAATATCCTATTCTGTGTCTGAAGACCTTATCTGCTCATTTCTGCCTAGAAATAGACCATAGGCACTTAGCCAAGCCACACCAAGCCTTTTGTAGACTTGCTCATGGTTGATTGCTTTTGCCAGCCAAAATGTTCTATAAGTTGAGCTCCCCAGCCCCAAACCAAAACTCCTTAGTAGTCTCTCACAAGATGCATCATAGATTACAGTGTTAGTTTTCTTTATTCCTTTATGGGCCTCGTTAACACACAGGCATTGGTTTGTACATCTGTCTATAGTCCATAATATGAAATATATTTATTTGATTTATACACGTGCCCCAGATTATTTATAGACCAATTGGCACTTGGTGGGTGATATCAATATTGGGTCAGCCGCATTTACCTACCAGGCTATTCCTCGTACCTGTTTTAGGCCAGATCAGTGTGGAAGCCCAGATGATTATGGAAGCCCGTATGATTGTGGAAGTCTGTATGATTGTGGAAGCCCAGATGATTGTGAAAGCCTGGATGATTGTGGAAACCCAAATCAATGTGGAAGCCTGGATCAATGTGGAAGACCATATGATTGTGGAAGCCCAGAACAATGTGGAAGCCCAGATCAATGTGGAAGCCCAGATGATTGTGGAAGCCTGGATGATTGTGGAAGCCCAGATCAATGTGTAAGCCCATATGATTGTGGAAGCCCAGATCAATGTGGAAGCCCATATGAATGTTGAAGCCCAGATGATTGTGGAAGCCCAATCAATGTGGAAGCCCAGATCAATGTGGAAGCCCAATCAATGTGGAAGCCCAGATCAATGTGGAAGCCCAAACAATGTGGAACTCCAGATCAACGTAGAAGCCCAATCAATGTGGAAGCTCAATCAATGTGGAAGCCTGGACCAGTGAGGAAGCCCAATCGATGTGGAAGCCCATTTTGATATGGAAGACTGGATCGATATGCAAGCCACAGTCAACGTTTAAAAAATCTGCCGTACTACTCCAGCCCTGGTATCCACACTGGTCCAGCATGCTAGCCACCGTAATACTCCAGCCCTGGTATCCACACAGGGCCAGCATGCTAGCCACCGTAATACTCCAGCCCTGGTATCCACACTGGTCCAGCACGCTAGCCACCGTAATACTCCAGCCCTGGTATCCACACTGGTCCAGCATGCTAGCCACCGTAATACTCCTGCCCTGGTATCCACACTTGTCCAGCACGCTAGCCACCATAATACTCCAGCCCTGGTATCCACACAGGGCCAGCATGCTAGCCACCGTAATACTCCTGCCCTGGTATCCACACAGGGCCAGCATGCTAGCCACCGTAATACTCCTGCCCTGGTATCCACACAGGGCCAGCATGCTAGCCACCGTAATACTCCTGCCCTGGTATCCACACTGGTCCAGCAAGCTAGCCACCGTAATACTCCTGCCCTGGTATCCACACAGGTCCAGCATGCTAGCCACCGTAATACTCCTGCCCTGGTATCCACACAGGTCCAGCATGCTAGCCACAGTAATACTCCAGCCCTGGTATCCACACTTGTCCAGCATGCTAGCCACCGTAATACTCCAGCCCTGGTATCCACACTGGTCCAGCATGCTAGCCACCGTAATACTCCAGCCCTGGTATCCACACTGGTCCAGCATGCTAGCCACTGAACTACTCCAGCCCTGGTATCCACACAGGGCCAGCATGCTAGCCACAGAACTACTCCAGCCCTGGTATCCACACATGGCCAGTATCCTAGCCATACTCCAGCCCTGGTATCCACACAAGGCCAGCATGCTAGCCACAGAACTACTCCAATCCCTGGTATCCACACAGGTCCAGCATGCTAGCCACTGAACTACTCCAGCCCTGGTATCCACACAGGTCCAGCATGCTAGCCATTGAACTACTCAAGCCCTGGTATCCACACAGGTCCAGCATGCTAGCCATTGAACTACTCCAGCCCTGGTATCCACACAGGTCCAGCATGCTAGCCACTGAACTACTCCATCCCTGGTATCCACACAGGTCCAGCATGCTAGCCATTGAACTACTCCAGCCCTGGTATCCACACAGGTCCAGCATGCTAGCCACAGAATTACTCCAGCCCTGGTATCCACACAGGTCCAGCATGCTAGCCATTGAACTACTCCAATCCTGGTATCCACACAGGTCCAGCATGCTAGCCACTGAATTACTCCAGCCCTGGTATACACACACGGTCAGCATGCTAGCCAGTGTACTACTCCAGCCCTGGTATCCACACATGGCAAGCATATTTGTTAAAGTTACAACTCACGCCATCTCAGTGCCCAGCCTCTCTCTGTGTACTTGCACAGCCCTGGTATCCACACATGGCAAACATATTTGCTACAGTTACAAACTCACGCCAATCTCAGTGCCCAGCCTCTCTCTGTGTACTTGCACAGCTCGGGTAATCTTCTTCTGCAAGGTGATAAGATCTCTGCTGTCTTGTGCCGTGACCACCTGGCAGAAACCAAACTCAGTGACAGATGAACTAATCACTGACAGCTGATATCACTCACAAGCAATGCTAGTTATATTACTAGTGACATGTTTGACTACTAAAGTCTTATAGACAAACAGAAAATATAGTTTCTTGTTCATTTTTCTTAAGTGTTCACAATAATGGAAAAAAAATAATCATCACATACTAAAATATTCTCATCTTCATTTTGTAGTGTTCAGGTCATTGGTCATTTTGAGCTCCCACTTAAACTCCAGTTTGCTGATGCCGAGGTAGTAGGTTCAATACCTAAACCGGTCAGCTAGACTAAAATGCTGACTTCTCGTTATTGACTTGGAAACGTAAATTACAAGTACCTCTGAAATCAGAGTTGGTTCACCTGATAGGAAAGCTAATCCACACACAAAAATCAGTCCTAGTGTACTAGAAGGTAGTAGCAAGCATGTGGACTACGCTTGAGTTTAAAGCGTGCAAACACCAAAAAAAATTGGTCATATTATAGCAGCTGTCCTGTTGCCAGTATTTTCTCGAGGTCATTATGGAGCTCCTATAGCTCCTGCTTTAGCTCAGCACATTTTCTGGCAAGTACCTGACATCATAAGTCTCTGTTAAGATGGGTATTTTCAGAAGGTTCTAGGTTCTGATAAACTTAACAGATAGTACTTGCTAATGCCTCCAACACTTCCCTGAGGTAAATGGAAGAAGAGAAGATTTGCTAATGTGAAAGAGTGCTAGTTGTGTTACTGGATCCCATGTGTTACTGGGGCCCATATGTTACTGGATCCCATGTGTTACCAAAGCCAGCGTGTTACCCGAGTCCATGTGTTACTAGAGCCCGTGTGTTACCGGAGCCCGTGTTACTGGATCCCATGTGTTACCAAAACCTGTGTGTTACTGGAGCCCATGTGTTACCAAAGCTTGTGTTTTACTGGAGCCCATGTGTTACTGGGGCCCATATGTTACTGGATCCCATGTGTTACCAAAGTCAGCGTGTTACCTGGAGCCCATGTGTTACTAGAGCCCGTGTGTTACCAGAGCCCGTGTTACTAGATGCCATGTGTTACCAAAGCCTGTGTTACCGGAGCCCATGTGTTACTGGATCCCATATGTTACGGGAGCCCATGTGTTACTAGAGCCTGTGTGTTACCGGAGCCCGTGTTACTACAGCCTGTGTGTTACCAGAGCAGTGTTACTACAGCCTGTGTGTTACCGGAGCCCGTGTTACTACAGCCTGTGTGTTACCGGAGCCCGTGTGTTACTGGAGCCCATAAGGGAAGCATGTGAAATGAGGTGACTAAGGAGGCTTGGTGGGAGATTGGCTTCTTTTTTGTGTGTGTAGAAAATTTAGCTGCAAAATGTAACCAATCATGAATAAGTTTACAAATGGCTTGGTGTGAGTTGGTTGAGAACCTGGAAGACGAGAGGCAGAAGAAGAAGAATGTAAAATAGAAGTCTAGAGTTAAGAGTAAACTAGAAAAGGACATCAAGGAGAGGTTAAAATGTAAATTATACTGTAGAAGAAAAGTCTAATGTTAAATGTGAACTAGGCAGGCATATGAAAGATAAGTCTTAAATGCAGTACAATATAACTCAAACAGAAATCAAGTGTTAAAGATAAACAGGGGAGGGATACATAAGAGAATCAACTGTTATAATATAAACATGGTGAGGTTGTTAAAATAAGTCATGTTAAAATAAACTAGACAGGGACATGAGAAAGAGATGCTAAATATAAACTAGACATTAATATAAAATAGGATTCACATGTTCAGTACAATCTAGACAGTAATGTTAAAAGGACATTTAATGTAAAAGGTAAAACTGGACGTCAATGTGAAGTTGTAACCTACAATAAAAATTAACTAGACAACACTAACTTCAGTGGATATTTTAGGCTGTGGCGGAGCTGGCAACGGACCTAGATAAGCTCCAGTAGCTGTCTGAGGATAAGACATAAATGTAACAATTTTATCATATTATATTTTTATAACAAACAGTGACGACAAGAAAATGTTACTGTAACTAAAACCTGCTCATTATTCAGTTTTCAAACCTTTGAATTTGTTAAGTTGTAGTTTGAATGTCGTCGTATCAAGTTGTTTACTTTTGTACAAAATGACAGAATCAGGACTGTAGGTGACGCGGCTCCATCCTGAGAGAAGTGACATACTCACTGCATGCATTCAAGCAAGCTTTCCATGCAGGGTGTGCAAGATATGGGTGCTCATTACCTTCCATCATTGAAATGACATTTCTGTGATGCTCTTACAAGACAGGTTTGAATCCCGGTCGGTAACTATAGCTTTCAAGTTTTGATCTCTAGTGTGTCCTCTAATCCTGACTTCTTTCCCCTACTTCTGTGAGCACCAAACAATACATTTTTGTTTATTTATGAACTGTCTTAGTGGCCTCAAAGGGTTCCCCAACTGATATTTATGTGTAATACGTGTAGAACATTGGAACCGACCAAAAATTACTCTTATTGAAATGTTAATTAATATGCTGGACCCAGCATTACGGACCAATATTTTTGTTATTTGACCTATGCCGTTTTACTATAAAAATTGAGACCTATGGTGCTATCTCAATGGTTAGATACAAAATATTCTGTCCATATTCCATAGTTGTGGGTTCATGTGGATGACAAACCTCACCAATGAAGACACCTTTTTTAAGGGTTTCTAGTTGATCATGCATCAAAGTATACTAGTTCCTGCAGCGAGGCACTGTCGTCATTTGGAGGTGACAGATTCAAATCCCAGTTGGTTAATTATAGCTTTCAATTTTTATGTTGTCTAGTGCAATTTCGAATCTTCACCTCTTTCTTCTACTTCTAAGTATGTGTTTATTTATGAACTGTCTTAGTGGCCTCAAAGAGTCCCAAATTGCAATGTGTGTGTTACACTCCAATTGAGATTTGAGTGTTACAGTCTTGCAGTGTGCAGGTTTCATCACAGTGTAGATCATAGTCAATCTCCCTTTTGTTAGTCATTTTATTGTCCGGTTCTAGGACCCCCCATGGGCAATATCAACAGAGATCCTGTCAGTATGTTCTGATGGATACCAGCAGCTCTGCATTGATTGAATTTGGTAAAATATAATCAACTTCCAGTATTCTTTAATCTACACGATTTCTGAACATTTACAAGCTAATAATTCCATTCAGAATGAATTGGAGTTACAGTATCTGCCCCGAGATACTGAAGAGTCTATCCCAGTAGTGAGAATATACAAAAGATGTAATTCCTTGACTGATGCTTCTAAAGGGATGTCAGATACTTGTTCACAATATCAAAAGGAAAGTAGGTCAGTTGCCTTCCTGCTGCCTTTTCTTACAGGAACATTCTCTGGCACATATTTTACAAGACTGTGTACATCCAGAGTTTAATTAAGTTAGTTGCATATTCTTTACAGGATGTTGCAGTTAACCCCAGCATTTTTTGATCTATTTGTGATTTCTTGGCAAGTTTATGTTCAGTAGTTTGCCATTGTTTTTCGAATTACCGGAACTCATACCATTGTATAAAAATTAACGCAAGAGCTTACTCATTTTAAAAAAACAAAAAAAACTAAAAAGGTTAAAGTGGTCCCATGGCAGACACTGCAGTTGGAGTATACAGTGTTACAGTTACGCCTTCACATATTCCAGGTCATAGCATAATGACACAGGACATCCCTTCCTTGTCACCCACCCATCCCAGATAATCCCCAAACATTCTGAAAATTACCCAATAACAATTCTGTCAGGCTGACTCGTCCTCAAAATCCAACTGGACAAACAGAAGCCAACTGGACAAAACAAACAGAAGCCAACTGAACAAATAGAAGCCAACTGGACAAACAGAAGTCAACTGGACAAATAGAAGCCAACTGGACAAACAGAATCTAACTGGACAAACACAAGCCAGCTACTGCCAGAGAGAGAATCTGGACCACTGTCTTCAGCTGCTACGGTGGTTCCTAATCCCACAAACGATGAGTATTAATCCCTGGACTTCTATGTTTGTTAGCAAGTAAATTAACTCCTGTGTTGCAATGGGTGTAAGACAATTGATGGAAACTAATGATTCCTAATGATGGCTTGCTCTCTGCCCCCTCTCTTGGTAGAATCAGCGGATGTCAAGCTGCCTCGAATAAGTATGATAAATATGAGGCTATGTGTATCATATGTATTTTGATAGCATTAGACATGTCAGCATGGTGGATATGCTTGCAGATCTACAAATTGATGGGAAAGACATTAGACTTATAAAAAACATATATTGGAAACAACAAGCTGCAATAAGGATTGATAATGAAGTGGGACAGTATCAGCCAATTAAGAGAGGTGTTAGGCAGGGATGTGTGATGTCTCCAGATCTTTTTTCCCTGTACAGTGAAAATATTTTCAGAAATGTAGAGGATATAAATGGAATCAGCATTGGAGGACTAAACATCAATAACATTAGATATGCAGATGATACAGTATTAATTGCAGACAATGCGCAGGACCTGCAACAATTAGTAGGTGCGGTTGTTGTACACAGTGAGCAACTGGGGTTAGAATTAAATTGTAAAAAGACTCAGGTTATGGTCGTCAGTAGGAAGGAAGAAGTGCCATAATGTAATATACAAGTAAATGGAAATATTCTTCAACAAGTGAATCGGTACAATTATCTTGGAACAGTTATAACATCTGATGGGAGATGCCTTGAAGAGATTAGAACAAGAATCGCCATGGCGAAAGTAGCCTTTAGCAAGATGAAAAACATTCTGACCAATAAAAAGATGTCAATTGAAACGAGAAAAAGAGTGTTGAGGGGATACATAGAGCCTGTTCTTTTGTATGGATGTGAAACTTGGACAATGAGCAGTTAAGCTGAAAAGCATCTGATGGCTGCAGAAATGTGGTTTCTGAGGAAAATGCAAAGAATACCATGGACAGACAGAAAAACCAATGACCAAGTACTACAGGAGACAAATGAACATCGTAGACTGATTAGAGAAATTAGACGTAGACAGTCAAAATTTTTTGGACATGTTATGAGAAGAAATGGATTGGAGAACTTAGTGACAACTGGCAAGATAGAGGGGAACAGACCAAGAGGAAGACCGAGAGGAAAATACCTGGATGGCTTGGCCACATGGCATGGACGAGACAGGAACACTGAGCTGATCCACGACACTGGTGATCGAGTGAAATGGCGAGTCATGACCGCCCACGCTTTCCGGCTGGCACATGATTGATTGATATGTATCATCATGTAGTTGGTCCTCAGCAGAACATCATTCTCATCACAGCCCACTGAACAGATTCTCAATCCTTCATAAATTCTCCTGCCTCATGCATTTTCTTGCTCAAGGTATGTGTGATGTCTTGTGCCTAGCTTTGAGCTGATTGACACCTGCCCGCATCTTCCAGGAACTATCTTCCGTCACTGTCTTTCCAAGCCATTTTGACAGTTGTATGTGTATGTATTGCTAAAACCCCACCATGAATGTAATAAGAGATGTATGAATGAAACAGCGTGTGTAAAGAGAGAGTGGTAGGAAGGGTAGAATGTTAGACGGGCTTGCATGTACCTTTCTTAACCCTTTGAAAATAAAGTTCACTTAGAAAGAAATCCCTGGCAAAATATAGCAACTCACTCACTCGCTAGCTCACTCACTCACTCACTCACACACACTCACTCACACACTCACTCACTCACTCACACACACAAACACTCACTCACTCACAGAGAGTATACTTACTGCTACTGCAACCAACATGTTTTCCCCAAGACATATCTGGATCCTCAGTCCAAACAGGCAATTTAATCCTCTAATCTGTTTTATTTTTAAGAAGAATTATATGCACACAATTTTAATCATGAATAACTGAAAAGGTTGGTTAGTTTAAAATATAAAATTAGACTGCCTGTGAGTTGATGGTGGGAGAGCTGAAGGTAAACATTATGCCATAGAAAAAACTGCCACATGGTTGTGAAATGCTAATAATATCATACATGTCAGATCACAACTTCCCCCCGGGAAGGTTAACCCGGTCAACAAATGCCTAACGGCGCAAGAACGCAGCTCTGCTGTAAACAGGCACAATGCAATCACAACCGAGAAAAAAAATCCGGATGAACGCAGAAGAAGAAGAAGAAGATCACAACTTAATGAGATGTGCCTCCTATTCTTTAAAACATTTTCCTACTCCACCCCAGAGCAAAACCAGGTGCTTATTTTATGGCTAGGTGTTTCAAAAAGTCATCACAACAGCCAATGTAGGTGTAAAGGTAAACAATTTCACTTGTTTGGGAAAGGTTGTTGTTGTCAGACAACCCTGTTCTTCTTCTGCACTTTATTGCTCATTGAGGCATAGACCATCAACAAATTCACATCAAGTCGTCCTATCTTTTTTTATCTCCTTCAGTTCCTAACATGTGATCCAAATACTATTCATCTCTGTCTGTAACCCATATTTTCTGCTATTTCATTTGCCAGACAAGAGAATGTCTAGTTATATTGTCCTCAGGTTTTCTCCGTGTGTGTCTATCCAGTGTCAATGTTTTTCCTCACCTCTTGGTTCCCTTGGATTTGTTTAGACCTCTCCATGAGCTCCACATTATGATTCTGTCATACCATTTTTTGTAAGCCCTTGAAGTCAATGCTACGTCATCTTCTATTGATGACAGTATTTGATGATTATGCCATGAAGCAAGTTCTCATGAACTCTGCCCTATTTTGGAGTTCCTCTTTAGTTCTATACAGCTTAAAGTGAGTGTTAAAGGGAGTCTCTGTGGCGAAGTGGTCAAGCCGTTTGATTCATGCTCCGAAGGTTGTCGGTTCGATTCCGGGGCGCGTCCTTCGGTTTACGAGTTAAATATTTCGGAGACTCCTGTGGGTCGTCGCTAAAAGCTACGGAGTTCGTGCTTTGTGCGACGTTTTCCTTGCTGCGGAAAGAGACCGAGTCATATGGGATAAAGCCCGGTGCAATGAAGTCGACCCTGTCGACTTTTAAGCGACTTTTTTTTAAGCGACAGCTTAAAGTTCATTATTGATTCAGTGGGCCAGTATATCTTTCTGAGCTCAATCTAAAGAGGCAAATCTATAGAACACACACATACAGTAGTGGAGCAGACAGATGAAGCCTATGCATGAATTTATTCCAGTCTGTTATGCCATTGGGAGCAAGTCGCCCCTGAACGTGTTGCATGGAGGGCAAACATCAGAAATGGAATAAAGACAAAGGAGAAAATTATTGCAGATAAGTCACACCGAGCGTTTGAGACGTAAGATGGTGCATGATGGTGGAAATGACCACATGTTCACATGCACCCACTGTGAACGGACATTTACAGCGCAAATTGGCCTTATCAGTCACACTCGCTACCGCCATAGGTAAAAGTTATTATGCCTTTTTAAAGCACAAACTATCGTCTGTCAAGACGGCAAGGTGCCAATGTAGTAATGTAGTTATGCCATGTCCTGAGATTTAAAAAAAAACGGTGATTTGTTTCTACCAGTTCCCACACTGCACTACCACAGCTCCCACCATGTGCATTATCACAGCTCCAACACTCCTACCACAGCCCCACCCCCTGCACTACCACAGCTCCCACCCACTGCACTAATACAGCTGCCACACACTGCAGTACCACAGCTGCCACACACATATAAACACACAGAAATGAAATTGCCAAAGCCTACCTTTAGTTTGTTGATAAGCTGGTTGTGGACTTCGTACTCTATAAAGGGCAAACTCTGTCAAAAGAAACAGAACAGTCACAAGGTAAGACAATAAAACATAATTAAAAAAGTTAGCTGCATATCCTTTACCGAACATCACAGTCAACCCCAGCATTGTTTGACAGTTTATGATTTATTGGCAATTTTATGTTCAGTAGTTTGTCATTGCTTTCTGAATGAACGGCATTCATACCAGTGTATGAAACACCAGTGCAAGGGTTTGTCTGCTTCCAAATCACCCACAGCTGTGTTTCAAACGTGGTATACAGAATTACGAATTGTGTTTGTAAGTCCTTCACCACAGTGGCAGCTTAAACATAATAGTAAACACTGATATTTTCACATGTTCATCAACTATACATGAACCACTGTACAATGTCTGGATAACAACAGCAATGCACTGATGTAGTGCACATACAGCTCACAGAGAAAAGTAATCCACATTATAATATTTACAATGTGGAATTCATGGGAGTAAGGGAAGGGGAGACCACGCATTAATTGATTAAATGCCATGGAATGATTTTCTGTCTTAAGCGACGTTTCGTATCTGCCGTGGGTTTATATATTGATGAAATATTGTCAATGTGTGAAGTGACTTGTATGAAAACTTTATACCAGTATTCAAAGAAAAAGGAGAAGGTGGGAGGAGGAGTAGAATAGGAAGGAGGAGGAGAGTAACAAGAATACAGAGGAGTAGAAAGTATCTGTGATAAAACAGCCTGTGTGCCCAATTCTCGTGGCTTGATCACGATTTAAAACATGAAGAAACACAAAAGAGAGTATCAGAAGGAAACTAATTAGCAACAGAGAAAGAGACAGACCAAGGATAAAACAGCTTTCTAAACAAGGATTTTTAAAGACAAGAGGATCAACATCATTGCACCGGGTGTTATCCCACATGGCTCGGCCTCGTTCTGCAAGGTGTCCTGCTGAAAGTGCCACACAAAGCACAAACTCCATAGCTCCAGCGGCTACCCTCCAGGAGTCTCAGAGAAAATGGCACTCATGAACCTAATGATGTTGGCCAGAAATGAACCCCAAATCTTCTGAGTGCGAGGTATGTGATATAACCCTTCGCCACGGAGACTCCCTATGGAATGGAATGATTAGGAAGCTTCATGACCAGCCCAAGGTCTGAAATATTTGTTGATGATGAGTGTTTGGACCGAATAACCTAAAATAACACTGACAGCTTCTCAGAGTACCTTCATGTACTTACATCACTGATATCTCTGGCCGACTGCTCGGAGCTCTTGTTCTTGTTCTTGGCTCTACAGATCCTGTACGAAACAAGACTGATGCTATATGTGAATGTAATTCCATGGCAATGTCTGCCACAAGGGTGAAGTATTGAGTTAAGCCTATGTTCTCGCCAGACTGTGCCATGTGGCCAAGCCATGCAAGCATTTATCTTTTTGTATATCTGATACTGGGAACTGTGGTAGTGCAGTGACTAGCTTGCCTGCTGGCCAGTGGTCACTAGTTTGAATCTCCATTATGGCTTTAAAAAGAAAAATTTATCTGGCCAACCTGGCATATAATAGGTAGAGGGAAATATCCTGAGAAGTAAAGATGACAGGCACCATATACCCAATACAGCTCAAGGCATGTGAAGGAGTTATTTCCTTACTTTATGTCCCATAAAGGATATGAAAATAATTCCTTCAAACCTAAACAGTAATTACTTTACAGTAATAATTACTAATTGAACAGTATTGTACAGTAGCAGCTGTTGAGACAAAGAGTTACATCCATACATCTTCCCTCTGAAGCCTAATTCTGGTGATGACACTAGGGTCCCTACTGAAGACATGACAAATCTTATTCTATTAGCTCTTGGATATCATGGTTCAGATCTGTTCCTGAGTACTCCTGCTAAGCAACTCTTGTGTGGCAATGTTTGTCCATAAATTTGAGGCATTTTCTTGGGAGAGGATATAGAGAAAGTATGCCAGAGACATTCTGTCACTTCTCTCCAGAATTCTGCTGCATAAAAGTACAGAGTACACAAGCTTTCATATATATTAACTCTTTTTGCCTCAGGCAGTTGTTTCTTTTAACTTCTTATATACCAAGGAGTTGTCGCTCTGAAGACCATGTTAGGCTCTTTAGCAGCTGGAAATTGTAACAAGTGGGCAGTAAATGGTGACTGCCTTAGCACAAATTTCAAAATTAAATATCCATCAGTAGCAGAATATTTATAATGTAGAGCTGGTATACAAACATGAGGATCCTTGTCGCGGCTAAGAGTTCATGCTTTTGAGTTTAGTGTAATTTTAAAAAGAGGATTGTGGAGCACTACAAGTGCAGGCACTGAGCTTATTGTCATTTAAACACATGGATTACAGAGCACTATAATTTCATGCTCTGAGTCTAGTGGCATCTAAACAGTAGGCCAGAGCAATACAACTCTTGCACTGAGCTTAACATGATCTAAACACGAGGAAATTGGAGCACTAATAGTGTCAGGTGTAATGATCATCATCCATGGATCTAACCAACCAAAGATTTCACATATGCTATACCAAATCTTTATAACTGTCAACTGTCATTTACTGCCAATATAGTACCTTGCAGTGTATGGCAGGAGGGTCTTGAGCCTGAGGAATTAAGGCCGCCTGGCTAGTGCAGTCACCGCGAACTGTGCAGGTTAGGATTTTCTTTTTTCCCCCAACATAAAAAACTCCACACCTTACCAAAGATTCGAACCCAGGTTTCCCGATGGAGAATCTGGCATTCTAGTCACTCGGCCACTCTTCAAATCTGTATAAGGCAGCCTCAAATAGTAGTTGACAGAGGATACCTACTGAAGATCTAAATTTACAGATACAGAAATAGTCTGACCCACCTGGCCTGTATTAAGCAGCCCTTGCTCCACACCAGCATGTTCTCAGGAGGGTCCACTGTTGCAAATAACACTTCCGGAACATTCTTCTTTCTGCAAGAAGGCAGCAATAAACATCAATATCACAACAGAATCTCATTATTAAACAATATTATCGTTAAGGTAAACAAATGGAGATAAGATGGCAGATGTAGTTTTTAGTTAGCCATTGGTTGATAGTAACTGTTCCAAGTTCATGGCAAATGGTCACCCCATAATGCTCCCTTCCTGTGCCAGTGAATATCACACAAAATACTCCACACTGTCCCATGTGAAACGTGAGACAGACAGCATTCATGACAAACCAACAGAACACACAGGCATACATGCACAAGGCCACTGCCAGGATGCCAATACAACAATCCGCCACTAAAATTACAGTTCATTGCCTATGGAAGTGGCAGTCACTAGAAAACCAGCAGTTCCACACACATTATGCCATCCATCCATCATGTGCCATGCCAGTAAGCGTGGGCGGTCATGTTCTGCCATCTCACTCAATCACCAGAGTCGTGGATCAGCTCCGTGTTTCTGTCTCGACCATGCCACAAGGCCAAGCCACACCTTACTGCATAAAGTAAAATCAGCTGGTTCAGCAATGGCTGTCCGCCATTTATCTGAACATGCAGTTCACAATACAAACACTCGCAGGCAGATGCAAAACTATTCCACATGAAATCCACAGCTTACAGTGCCGCTCCACACACTTAACTCAGTAGCTGGGTAACGGAATCATGTACTATCAGTCCAACATGAGGAAAATGCGTAAGCAAACCGTAGTCAGAAGTAAAAACACTTCAGAGACCGAAACGGCTCAACAGCCTATCCACCACATTGGACTGGCAGATGTGACAGTGGCCACATCACCTTTCACATGATGGTTGGTCTAGTACCAAATCCTTAGTATGTCAGGATGGTATAAAAAACAAGGCCTTATCTTTTATTTTCACTGTATACAAACCAAGCGGTGAACTAGGGTATGCCTACTCAGCATGTGAAGACAGGATTCGGCAGACTGCGCTGATGAAATCACTGATGATTTAACAGGCAAGACGGCATTTACCTGCAAAGCGTTGTGGAACGTAATGAGCACAGCAAGGCACGTAGAGCGCCCTGGTCATCCACTGCACCTGTATTCGTCTCCAGTCATCTCGACTTGTCTTGCCACTGGACTCGGATGGACTCAGGCAAGAGAGTGAAGTCGACGAATTGCGCAACTCTTCCTCACTTTAATCCAATTCAGCGCGCAAGTCATTCTTCATCCAGCAGGAGATCCTCCTCCTGGAATGTCAAGCATTCTTTGCCCACAATTTCAAAGAACATTTCAAGCCAAAATAGGCCTTGCCAGCAATCTTAGAACTCATGGCTCCATACTTTCAACCCCACTGGATGAAATGAATGGTTATCATCATTCTTGATGGACAAACAACAGTCACAACTGTTATTATTCCTTTGCTTCTTATTCCTTTGGTGCCTGCAAATACCATGGACGGACACACAAAAACAAACGAAACAGTTCTTCAAGAAAAGATGAAACTTTAAATTTATTATTCAGGACAAGAACACAGATCTCGTCTGGGATGGTGATCATGCGAGGTGGTGAACCATGACATCCATGCATGGACCATCACAATAATGATTAAAAGAGGATAAATAAGTACATGGTAGTTAGTTAGTTAGTCGACAGATCATCCTCATTGCACATCAAACCATTCAGTCCATAAGTGCTCGGATCCCCTCCTCAGGAAAACCCGCAGCGTGTAGTGGCTAAGTACATGTTGTATAACATAAATATATTGTGCTCCATGATAAAATATACAGGAATAGCTGGAGAACTGTTTTATGTGTATAAAATTAACATGGTCAGCTATTAAACATCAACTTACATGAGTTATAACTCATCAACAGAAATCTTTCCATACCATAATGCAAGACATTTAAGAATCTTCTCTCACTGTTTCTATATTTCCTGTTTACTTTAGTTGATGGATCAACATCACGGCACACGGGTGTAACCCATAAGTGCTCCGTTTTCCTTTTATCTCAAATCTGAGTCTGGAAAAACTCAGCTCAGTGCACGAACCCTGTAGCACCGGCGAGGATCCTGAAATACTTCCTGAAATAAAGTATTAGTATGAAATAAAGAAGTATTAGTATGTTTCCTGTTTCATTCAAATTACTAGCTGTCACTGGATGTTTCTGTTTTTTTTCTTCTCAAGATTTGCTTCTGATATGGTCAAAGAATGATGGTTCCATCTTATGTCTTCTCATGATGGCCAATGAATGATGATCTTTCCTTCTGATGTCTTCTTATGATGGCCCAAAGAATGTTGATGTTTCCTTCTGATGACTTTTCATGATGGGCCAAAGAATGTTGATGTTTCCTTCTGATGACTTCTCATGATGGGCCAAAGAATATTGATGTTTTCTTCTCATGTCTTGTCATGATGGACCAAAGAATGTTGATGTTTCCTTCTGATATCTTCTCATGGTGGGCCAAAGAATGTTGATGTTTCCTTCTGATATCTTCTCATGGTGGGCCAAAGAATGTTGATGTTTTGTTCTGATGTAATCTCATGATGGACCAAAGAATGTTGATGTTTCCTTCTGATATCTTCTCATGGTGGGCCAAAGAATATTGATGTTTTCTTCTGATGTCTTCTCATGGTGGACCAAAGAATGTTGATGTTTTCTTCTGATGTCTTCTCATGGTGGGCCAAAGAATGTTGATGTTTCCTTCTGATATCTTCTCATGGTGGGCCAAAGAATGTTGATGTTTTGTTCTGATGTAATCTCATGATGGACCAAAGAATGTTGATGTTTCCTTCTGATATCTTCTCATGGTGGGCCAAAGAATGTTGATGTTTCCTTCTGATATCTTGTCATGATGGACCAAAAAATATTGATGTTTTCTCCTGATGTCTTGTCATGATGGACCAAAGAATGTTGATGTTTCCTTCTGATATCTTCTCATGATGGGCCAAAGAATGTTGATGTTTCCTTCTGATATCTTCTCATGGTGGGCCAAAGAATGTTGATGTTTCCTTCTGATATCTTCTCATGGTGGGCCAAAGAATGTTGATGATTCCTTCTGATGTCTTCTCATGATGGACCAAAGAATGTTGATGTTTCCTTCTGATATCTTGTCATGATGGACCAAAAAATATTGATGTTTTCTCCTGATGTCTTGTCATGATGGACCAAAGAATGTTGATGTTTCCTTCTGATATCTTCTCATGATGGGCCAAAGAATGTTGATGTTTCCTTCTGATATCTTCTCATGGTGGGCCAAAGAATGTTGATGTTTCCTTCTGATGTCTTTTCATGATGGACCAAAGAATGTTGATGTTTCCTTCTGATATCTTGTCATGATGGACCAAAAAATATTGATGTTTTCTCCTGATGTCTTGTCATGATGGACCAAAGAATGTTGATGTTTCCTTCTGATATCTTGTCATGATGGACCAAAAAATATTGATGTTTTCTTCTGATGTCTTGTCATGATGGACCAAAGAATGTTGATGTTTCCTTCTGATATCTTCTCATGATGGGCCAAAGAATGTGGATGTTTCCTTCTGATATCTTCTCATGGTGGGCCAAAGAATGTTGATGTTTCCCTTTTGATGTCTTCTCATGGTGGACCAAAGAATGTTGATGTTTTTTCTGATGTCTTCTCATGATGGACCAAAGAATGTTGATGTTTCCTTCTGATATCTTGTCATGGGGGGCCAAAGAATGTTGATGTTTCCTTCTGATATCTTTCATGATGGACCAAAGAATGTTGATGTTTCCTTCTGATATCTTCTCATGATGGACCAAAGAATGTTGATGTTTCCTTCTGATATCTTCTCATGATGGGCCAAAGAATGTTGATGTTTCCTTCTGATGTCTTTCATGTGGACCAAAGAATGTTGATGTTTTCCTGATGAATCTCATGATGGACCAAAGAATGTTGATGTTTCCTTCTGATATTTCATGTGCCAAAGAATGATGTTCTTCTGATCTTCTCATGGGCCAAAGAATGTGATGTTCTTCTGATTTTCTCATGGTGGCCAAAGAATGTTGATGTTTTTGATATCTCATGTGCAAAGATGTGATGTTTCTTCTGATATATCTCTGTGCAAAGAATGTTGATGTTTCCTTCTGATTCTTCTCATGGTGGGCCAAAGAATGTTGATTTTCTGATATTCATGATGGACAAAAATTTGATGTTCTCTGATCTTGTCATGATGGACAAAGAATGTTGTTTTCCTTCTGATATCTTTCATGATGGCCAAGAATGTTGATGTTTCTTCTGATATCTTTCATGTGGCCAAAGATGTGATGTTTCCTTCTGATATCTTCTCATGGTGGGCCAAAGAATGTTGATGTTTCCTTCTGATGTCTTCTCATGGTGGGCCAAAGAATGTTGATGTTTTGTTCTGATGTAATCTCATGATGGACCAAAGAATGTTGATGTTTCCTTCTGATATCTTGTCATGATGGACCAAAGAATGTTGATGTTTCCTTCTGATGTCTTCTCATGATGGACCAAAGAATGTTGATGTTTCCTTCTGATATCTTCTCATGATGGACCAAAGAATGTTGATGTTTCCTTCTGATATCTTCTCATGGTGGGCCAAAGAATGTTGATGTTTTGTTCTGATGTAATCTCATGATGGGCCAAAGAATGTTGATGTTTCCTTATGATGTCTTCTCATGATGTGATTAAAAAAATGCTGATATTTCCTTTTGATGTCCTCTCATGGTGTTACCAAAGAACGTTAATGTTTCTTTCTGATATCTTCTCATGGTGGGCCAAAGAATGTTGATGTTTTGTTCTGATGTAATCTCATGATGGGCCAAAGAATGTTGATGTTTCCTTATGATGTCTTCTCATGATGTGATTAAAAAAATGCTGATATTTCCTTTTGATGTCCTCTCATGGTGTTACCAAAGAACGTTAATGTTTCTTTCCAGTGTCATCTTCATCATGGAAAATAAAGTGCTACAGAATCCATTATTCAAAAGTACAATAGACTACAATGGGACACCACAACTTACTTGCAAATAGCACATTTAGACAGCTGAATCTCAAATGGCATACTGGAAGGACTGTAGGGGATATGACAGAGTGAACATCTGGGCTGGGTTTTCTCTTGTCTGCATAACAACATAGAATGGACATCAATTATGCATATGCAAAGCGGTCAACATATAAATTCAAGTCAAAATTAGGAAACCTAGAAAACCAAAATGCATATTTAAAGAAGAGCACATTAAAAAATATTTTGTTGCTTTAGCTCCCCAAGCTTGTAAAGTTCTTAAAGAATATGTAAATATGGCACACATTTAATTGAGACAGATGCAAAAAAAGAATATGTAAACATGGTACACACCCTTCTGTAGATCCAAAGCTTTTAATAAGTCCTTGATTGGCCAAACCAGTATCTACGAACAGATATTTCTCTTTGTCTCTGTCCTTCTCTGCTCCTGCATGTATGTCTTTATCTGGTGCAACAGTGGTTGAGTTGGGCGTAGCAGAAGTTTGTGAACCTGGGGCAGAAGTAGTAACTGGCAGCTGTGTAGGATCAAAGTTTAAGTTGATCTTCGCTGCTGTGCCTACAGCAGACAGCACAATCACCTCATCGCTGTAAATGGAGGAAAATAATTGTTGTAGTAAGCCCTATATATCACTTAATTTACTAACACTTATACCAGGCACTTTAATTTAACAACACTTTAAACAATGTATTAAAATGGTCAGGGAATATGGTCTGTATTTGTTAAGAACTAAGACTTGGCAGAGGAGAGCAATTGGGAGGATATAAGCCTTATCCTGGTGCGAGGAAATGCAACCTAAAGACTAAATGTCATGACAGGGCAGATCAGGCCCTAAGCCTTGGTCAGTAACTGGTCATGGATCGAAGCTCTGACAGGCGGACAGTTAGAGCATTGCTCTGCAGATCTGGCTGTTTCTGCAGCTTGTCTTGTTTCAGATGTATTTGTGTTTTCTTTGCTATGGAGTAAACTAGACAGGCTGAGAGAGGTTTCATGCTGCATGGGCAACACATGGTCTGTACAATTCAGCTAAAGCTTTGTGCTATGGAGAAGTTATTATGCATTCTTTGGAAGCACAATGTAACAAACTAGCGCCTGTCAAGATGTAAAGGTGCCAGTGTTAAGAACTAATTCTATCATTAACATAACAAAGTGTTAAAACTAGACAATGGAGAGGTGAGGGAAAGATGCTGGTGCTAGATAGGAAACACACTGAGAACACCTGATAATAGTATCACTAGTGGGTTCCTGTTTCTGGAACCCACACAGCAAATGAAATAGAGGGTGATCATAGAACACAGAAAAGAGAACCAGATACACTGATGAATAATTACACGAGGAGGATATGGAGGGAGTGGCAGGAGATAGCAAAAGATATGACAGCTTGGTTGAGTTGGTTGATGGCCTATGCTCTAATGAAGAAAGCAACAGCAGCAGCAGCAGAAACAAGTATTCTCTCGATCTGAGCCTGGTTAAATATCTATTTATTTGATTGACATGCTGGGTCAGAAGGAATTAAAGTAAATATTTGGTACTGAAGGTTAGTTGGTTGGTTAGTTGGTTGGGTGGGTGGTTAGTTGGTTGGTTGGTTGGGTGGGTGGTTAGTTGATTGGGTGGGTGGTTGCTTGGTTGGGTGGGTGGTTGCTTGGGTGGGTGGTTGGTTGGTTAATTGGTTGGGTAGTTGGTTGGGTGGGTGGATGGTTGGTTAATTGGTTGGGTGGTTGGTTGGGTAGTTGGTTGGGTGGGTGGTTGGTTTGTTGGTTGTGAATCCTCTGGAAGACTGAGCTTTAACTCTTAAGTCCGAGGCACTGGTGTTCAGCTCTGGTTGTCTGAGCACTGAAAAAGGTTAGCATCTATCAGAGTCAGGTTGGTGTAAATACATTTCTCCAGCCCCAGTACCATCTTCCCAGGGAGTATGTTGCAATGCTCACTTTCCCTTCTCCAAGCTCAGAAGCCAGACGAGTGTGTAAGAACTGCACTGGAGCTTCATATCTGTGGAGAGGCATGCACACATGAATGCTTGTCATGCTATAGAGTTTGTGCACTGTGCTGAGATTCTTCTTATGAGATCTATGGCAGGAGACTGGAGCATTTATGGAGATATCCATGGGCAATGAAAGTCATACCTGACAAACCAAACTAACACCTCACACATCCCACTCTGCCAAAACCACACCTCAGTCCAAAACCATTTGACAGTAACATCACCTCACATATCCCACTTTGCCAGAACCACATCTCAATCCACAACCAGCTGGCAGTAATATCACCTCACATATCCCATACTGCCAGAACCACACCTCAATCCACAATCAGCTGGCAGTAACATCACCTTACATATACCACTCTGCCAGAACTGTACCATCACCTCACATATACCACTCTGCCAGAACTGTACCATCACCTCACATATACCACTCTGCCAGAACCACACCTCAATCCACAACCAGCTGACAATAACATCACATCACACATCCCACTCTGCCAGAACTGTACCATCACCTCACACATCCAACTCTGCCAGAACTATACCATCACCTCATACATCCCACTCTACCAGAACTGTACCATCACCTCATACATCCCACTCTATCAGAACTGTACCATCACCTCATACATCCCACTCTGCCAGAACTGTACCATCACCTCATACATCCCACTCTACCAGAACTGTACCATCACCTCATACATCCCACTCTACCAGAACTGTACCATCACCTCATACATCCCACTCTGCCAGAACTGTACCATCACCTCACACATCCCACTCTGCCAGAACTGTACCATCACCTCACACATCCCACTCTACCAGAACTGTACCATCACCTCATACATCCCACTCTGCCAGAACTATACCATCACCTCATACATCCCACTCTACCAGAACTGTACCGTCACCTCATACATCCCACTCTACCAGAACTGTACCATCACCTCATACATCCCACTCTGCCAGAACTATACCATCACCTCATACATCCCACTCTACCAGAACTGTACCATCACCTCATACATCCCACTCTACCAGAACTATACCATCACCTCATACATCCCACTCTACCAGAACTGTACCATCACCTCACACATCCCACTCTGCCAGAACTGTACCATCACCTCACACATCCCACTCTGCCAGAACTATACCATCACCTCACACATCCCACTCTACCAGAACTGTACCATCACCTCACATATCCCATTCTGCCAGAACCACACCTCAATCCACAACCAGCTGACAGTAACATCACCTCACACATCCCACTCAGCCAGAACTGTACCATCACCTCACATATCCCATTCTGCCAGAACCACACCTCAGTCCACAACCAGCTGGCAGTGACATCACCTCACATATTTCACTCTGCCAGAACCACACCTAAATCTACAACCAGCTGGCAGTAACATCACCTTACATATTCCACTCTGCCAGAACCACACCTCAAACCAATGCCAGCTGACAGTAACATAACCTCACATATCCCATTCTGCCAGAACCACACCTCAGTCCTCAACCAGCTGACAATAACATCACCTCACACATCCCACTCTGCCAGAACTGTACCATCACCTCACACATCCCACTCTGCCAGAACTGTACCATCACCTCACATATCCCATTCTGCCAGAACCACACCTCAATCCACAACCAGCTGACAGTAACATCACCTCACATATACCATTCTGCCAGAACCACACCTCAGTCCACAACCAGCTGGTAGTAACATCACCTCACACATACCACTCCGCCAGAGCTGTACCATCACCTCACACATCCCACTCTGCCAGAACTGCACCATCACCTCACACATCCCACTCTGCCAGAACTGTACCATCACCTCACATATCCCATTCTGCCAGAACCACACCTCAATCCACAACCAGCTGACAGTAACATCACCTCACATATACCATTCTGCCAGAACCACACCTCAGTCCACAACCAGCTGGCAGTAACATCACCTCACATATACCATTCTGCCAGAACCACACCTCAATCCACAACCAGCTGACAGTAACATCACCTCACATATACCATTCTGCCAGAACCACACCTCAGTCCACAACCAGCTGGTAGTAACATCACCTCACACATACCACTCCGCCAGAGCTGTACCATCACCTCACACATCCCACTCTGCCAGAACTGCACCATCACCTCAGATATCCCACTCTGCCAAAACTGTACCATCACCTCACACATCCCACTCTACCAGAACCACACCTCAATCCACAACCAACACACAGCAACTTAACATCAAGAATCAGGAGCCAACACTTTACCAAATGGTTGTCTGTTCCATGTAGCCAAGAACAGCGTGACAGCCCAGCTTAGCTGCGTGCGACTTGATCTCGGTCCGGACCTCACTCCACCAAGCATCTCGTGTCTCTGGCTCTTCTGCAATAAGAGTTTAGGAACAGAACAGCTTCAGGAGTCAAAAGATGTACAAGGATGGCTTCATGAATATACCAATCAATGTCCAAGTAGGACTTTTAGAATGTACTGTGAAGGCTTTAAATTAGTAACTCAACTGTGGCAGATTAAAAATGTGTGTGGTTGATTTCATGTATTCACACTTTTCAACAATTTGTGTGCATATAATTTCAGCAATAGTGTTTATTTTTAACAAATGCTTTCTGTTACATTGTTAAAAATGGATAGGTAACTACTACTACTTCTGCCTTTCATTTCTCAATGGAGAATATACTATCAACCAACTCTAGACACACATTTTATAGACTTCTTCATGATTGGCTGAATTTTGCAGCAGTTTTCTATGGAATGAGATAGCCAGTCTCACACCGACCCTCCTTAGTCACCTCTGACCACATCCATGGAAGGGAACAGTGTTCATGTTCTTTGCTTCCTTTATGGGCCTAGGTAAGATATTAGTGGCATACGTTACTGCTTACCTGAAATTTTTTTTACATACAAAAAAGCGTGATGGCACAAAGTAATTTACAAAAATTACTGAGTTAAAATGTTAAAAACATTCATTCTGAAGGTTTCAAAAAGTAATTTAAAGCTACAACATTTACAAGGAAGATGTAAAAAACAAAACTATAATGGTGTCTTTCCACAAATAAACTACAAAAGTGCTTTCCATAAATAAACTATAAAGGTGCCTTCCATAAATAAACTATAAAGGTATCTTTCCGTAAATAAACTATTAAGGTGTCTTTTCATAAATAAGCTATAAAGGTGTGTTTCCACAAATAAGCTATAAAGGTGTCTTTCCACAAATAAACTATAAAGGCATCTTTCCATAAATAAACTATAAAGGTATCTCCATATATAAATTATAAAGGTGCCTTTCATAAATAAACTGTAAATGTACCTTCCATAAATGAACTATAAAGGTGTCTTTACACAAGTAAACTAACTATAAAGGTGTATTTCCATAAATAATTTATAATTATGTCTTTCCACAAATAAACTATAAATATGTTTCCACAAAAAAACTATAAAGGTGTGTTTCCACAAATAAACTAGAAAGGAGTGTGTCTACAATTAAACTATAAAGATCTTACTACAAATGAACTACAAAGGTGTGTTTCCAAAATAAACTATAAAGGTGTGTTTCCACAAATAAACTAGAAAGGAGTGTGTCCACAAATAAACTATAAAGATCTTACCACAAATAAAATATATCTTTCCACAAATGAACTACAAAGGTGTGTTTCCACAAATAAACTATAATGATGTGTTTCCACAAATAAACTATAAAGGTGTGTTTCCACAAATAAACTAAAAAAGTGTGTTTCCACATATAAACTATAAAGGTGTCTTTCCATAAATAAACTGTAATGTTGTCAACAAAGTACTGTGTGAAGAATGTAAAAGTTTACAGTGTAGGTTTAACAAATCTACTGCTAAAACTGACTTGCTGTGTTGTCACAATGAAAGTAAATCAAGAAAGAAATTTGTAGCATGTTTTACCTGGATTGTGGATTTTGTCCAGTAGCTTGACAGAACGTGCAGAAACTACACCCCCAAAGCTGCGGATGAAGCCAACTGGGAAGCTACGCAATGTGAAAAACGGATACTCCTGGAGAACAGACATGCATTGTGTAAACTACAGATAATGCCTTTCATCTAACAGATATGCTATTAGCTCTCAGAGAATGTGCTCAAAAACTGCCTTTTTATAAACTCATTTTTAGGTAATTTTTTTTCAGGTCAGGATTGGCAATAGTAATTTGGAGATGCCTGCTTTTGCATAACTTTAAGTGACAATTCCACCACATGTCAACACTCAGATTATCAGATGTGACTTTTGGAGATACTGAGTTGGTATTAAAGCCATGTATTATTCTTAATCTGGGTGTGCGACTGTAATTGGAATATGGTAAAACTGGGGCGATTCTAAAAGACTTCTACAGGCATAACGCTATACCAAGCAACACATATTTACCAATTACTCAATCAAATAAACAAAACTAAAAATAAACAACTATCATTATCATATTTCTACTACAGGTGGTGTCTGGCAAGTGGGATTCCAGGCTAAAAAATATAGACCACTAGCAGTGTACACACAAGAACTTTTATTTCACTTCCATTAGACTGCCTTAAAAAGTAACAGAACACAAGTCCCATGACGTGTCAGGCAGGTATTCTAGCCCCCAGCCACAACCTTCTTCTACTGCTCAGTATCCCCCATTGGAACATAGGCATCCTATCAAGATTGGAGGCTAGTAACCTTCGCATACATTGCTTCATTTTCCCACGGTTCTACTTCTATAATATTCTTTTGTCTGTGCAAAATAGAGGGTATAAAATCAAGAGAACTAGACAAATACCAATGAACCAAGAGGTGAAGAAAAGATGTGTATGCTGGATAGGCAAAAAACACAAGAATAGTTACCTAGAAAAACCCAAGAATAGTTACCTAGAAAAACCCAAGAATAGTTACCTAGAAAAACACAAGAATAGTTACCTAGAAAAACACAAGAAGAGCACAGAAAGAGCTAGACAATGATTTCATTCTTCTCCTTCTGTCCTTAATCCCCTAATGGAGAAAAATCCCCCAACCAACTCAAGCCAAACTGTCCTATCTTATGATATCTCCTACATGTCTCTCAATGTCCTCTCCATATTTTTTTTTAAAATTTGCATATCCCTTACAGGAAGTTGCAGTCAACACCAGCATTTTCAGCTGTTGTTGATGCTCTTGGCAAGATTATGCTCAGTAGTTTGCCATTGCTTTCTGAGCGACCGGCTCATATACCGTAAGTAACCAACACGACGTAATCCGCTATCGAATCTCACGCAGCTGCGTTACTCACGTGAATATACGGGATTACGGAGAAAGTTGTTAACCCCTAGGCCAGGGAGACGGCTCCTCACCATATTATATCTCACAATTCAAGCAACGTTCTAAAATTCCAGGTGCCAGCTCTGGAGAATTTCTCAGGTGAAAGGAGGTATGTTGGTAATCCAGACTCCATGTGACTTTCTCCACATGGCATCATACTACTTCCTCTTGGTTGGCTGCATTTCTCTTTTTTGCCTTATCTTTAGACTCGGTAATGGTTGGTTGAATTTTTCAGCTAAAGTTTTCTAAGGAATAGGTTAGTCAGTCCCAATGCAATCCTCCTAATTCCCCTCTTATGACATACATGTTATGTTCGAATGTTATTATCTCTGATTACTTTAAAGGCTCTGGTTACAAATATGCAAAGATATGGACTGAATAAGATAAGAGCCTGAAGTAGTTTTAAAAATTTAATTTAAAAAGTGTTGATTAAAACCATTAATAGTTCAAATTAAAAACCAGAGTATTTTATTTATGCAGTATTCAATTTACTGATTCTATTTAATTATGCCTAAATTTAGTTGCAGACCGATGATGAAGTTCCTCAAGATAAGCCACTTGATTTCAGCATGTGCCAGTAATGAACCACATATACTGAGAAATATTTACTAATCAGCAAATCACAATAAAATTAAAACAAAAAGTTAGATAAGATAAAGAGCATATCAATATAATAATTACTCAAATAACAACAATAAAACCTCAAAAGGGAGGTCATCATGGCTGAAAGGATAAGAGCTTTTGCTTTTAAATTTTTGGTGTGCTTATGCCGAGGTAGCGTGTTCAACCCCTACATCGGCCAGTTGGACTAAAATGTTGATCCCTCATTCTTGAATCGGGGACGTAATTTACACATACCTCAGAAGTCAGAGTGGGTTCGCCTGATGGCAGGGGATGCTGGTAAATGGGAAAGTTAATCCATACATAAAAATCAGTCCATTGCGCTAAGCAGTAGAACATGTATGGACTATGCTTGAGTTCAAAGCGTGCAAACATAAAAAACACTAATAAAATCCACCTTTTGAAGTTATAATAAATACCGTACAACCTAGTTAGAACCCCGAAAGGTTTAACATGATTTGACTTGTTTTAACAAACAGACAGCAAACAAGAAGCCAGTCAGACAACATACCAGCAAGTCTATACTCTGTTGTAGCACAGACGTTTTGGAGTAACTCTGTCGACTTGCTGTATTTACTGGTATACCATTGGATACAGGATTGGTATGTGCACCCAAAACTGTGGAAGAATATTGTTTGCATTAAATTACCAACACTTGTATTAAATATAAAACATAACCTGCGACAAATATAACCACAAACAAAGTGAAAATTTACACATAATGCACACACAAACATGTTTGTCTGTCCTTTTTATATTATCTTCCAGTTTTTTTAAAACCTCTGTCTCCATCTTGGTATCACAAACAGGGATAATAATATCCAACCTAATCAATATATAAAGTTCAAAGACCTTTTACCCATTTTGAAATGTACTGGGTATATGGTGCTAGTCCCATATTTTCATAGACCATCTGGTTCTTGATGGGGAATATTTAAGCTAGGTCAACCTGCGAGCCTGGGTCAATGTAACAAATCTGCCTTGATAGGGATTTGAACAAATAACCACGGGCCTGCAGGCAAGCACACTAGCTACTACAGCGGCTCCCAAAGATGAATTAACTACAAACTGTAGACCTCAGCATGGATTCATTCCAATGCCTTAAAAATAATTTGACAATTTAGTTGCATGTCCTTCACAGGACGTAGCAGTCAACAACAGCATTTTGGCTGTTCGTGATTCCTGGGCAAGTTTTACGTTCAGTAGTTTGCCATTGCTTTCTAAATGACTGGCACCTATACCTTTTCTCGAAAAAATCAGCACTGCTGTGTTTCGAACCCGGGTATACAGGATTATGAATCACATCTTAACTCTTTCGCCACTGAGACCGGCTTCATGCCTTAAAGATGTGAAGATATTACCTTAAGGCTAGGCAGTATTAGCCCTTTACATATACTACATCAGAGTACAATTAGGTGGAGTGATCAGCTCATTTCTACCTCATTGCTGTCTCTTCTGAGACAAGATCAAGAAAATTATCCAGCATCTATTTGACAAGGTTGGGTCACCCTAGAAATGTACTGGTCTGAATACAATCAAATCCTGTTGCATCTGAGCCCAGGACCACAGCATTGACAGGCTAGCACACTTACCATCTCACTACCCAGACTCCAGGGGTGTACAGAATATTGGGTGTATTTTTAATCACTGTGCAGTGTTTGAAAATATTGCCGTTCCAAGTTTTGTATTCACCCTCTGTAAAGTTCATGCAACATAACAGGTGAATACAAAACTTGGACCGGCAATATTTTCAAACACTGCACAGTCATTAAAAATACACCCAGTAGCTTCTCCAGGTGCCCAAGTCTGAAGCAAACATCGGCAATCATGACTGTCATCTCTGTCATCTAATATTATTTATGAATTTGGTGTAGCTTATTTTATTATTTGTTGTCCTGCTGTGTAAGCTTTTCACATCTTTCTGTCTTCATCTGCTTCTGTTACCTTAATTTTAGCATCATAACGTTCTTTGCAAATGCACACTCTTTACACAATTACTTATTGTGAGAGCAGTTCCTATGTAGGGGGGTTTGTACTAACCATTGTATCTATAATGGCACCCCTATGTCTCGCACAGCTAATGCAACAATGAGTTCTGATAACTTTCAGCTGCTTACTACTTTAATCCATCACCCATCTGCCATGACTTTACATAACCTTGACACGGGGGTATGTGTACACTCCACTTCTGTATAGAATACCTAATATTGCCTTTATCATAAAGACATGATTCTCTGGTGATCGAGTGAAATGGCGAGTCATGACCGTCCATGCTTTCTGGCATGGTATATGATGGATGGATGATTCTCCTCCAACCCTCCTCTAATCCACCTCTTTCTTGTACCTTATGTACATCATCTCTCTTCTAATCCACCTCTTTTGAGTACCTTATGTACATCATCTCTCCTCTAATCCACCTCTTTTTAGTACCTTAAGCACATCCTCTCTCGTCTAACCCACCTCTGTTTAGTACCTTCTGTACATCCTCTCTCTTCTAATCCACCTCTTTCTAGCACCTTATGTACATCATCTCTCCTCTAATCCACCTCTTTCTAGTACTTTATGTACATCATCTCTCCTCTAATCCACCTCTTTCTAGTATTTTATGTACATCACCTCTTCAAGACCATACATGGTTCTCCTAGCAAGGTCATGCTGGAGTGTGGCTACAGTAATGAGTGGACTGATGTGCTGGCCTCAAGGACCCTATTTGTGGGGAGACAGAGAACAAAAGACAAATAATAAATGCCCCATAGGATGCTACAGTTGAGACAGATGTGGGTGAGTCCACACATCCAAGGCTTCATGTATGGCAGTAGCATATATCATTATAGGTGGGTTTAAAGGCGATAGAAGTGACTTCCATGTACTGGGTTTTACTCCATCGGCTTGGTATCTCTCCTCAGAATGACAAGCCACCTGTCAAGAGCATCGCACAGTGCACATACTGACTAGCTCCAGTGATTGGTCATCTCATCTCATCTTGTTCCTCTTGTACCTTGCGGTGTCAAGGCGAAGCATAAACAGTGGGAGAGTGCCCATTTATGTGCTTCGTATATCATGATTCCCATGGATTCTGTTAGCCATGTGGGTCAGTCCAATTCACAATCACAAAAGAGAAAATCAAGGCTTTTTCACTTAAAATGTTACAGAAACACTCCTTGAATATGTGGATCAAGAAGAAAAAACACCAACATTCTTCAAGATCTGAACAACGAAGAAAATAGCTAAAACGCAAGAAACCAATACTTTGGCTGTATTGAATGTCACAGTGGCTTTTATAGAACAATCATGGAAGGCACAGCACAGTGGCTTATATAGAACAATCATGAATGGCACAGTACATGGAAGAAACAACAGGGGTTGGCCAACATGAGTGGACACAGTACATTAAAGACACTCTGAGTATAACATTTCATGAAGAGGGAGAGCTGGCAAAGATATAAGACTATTTGCTGCTGGTTGTGACGTATGTATGATGATGACAGGAGCAATCAAGATACTGTACACTCCAACAACTTCTGAGGGGAAACAATGTATGAGTGTGTCTTGAGTGCTGTGACATTATAGTTAGTCAATAATCAATTCTAGTTAACGAATCATCAATTCTAGTCAATCAGCTATCAATTCTATACAATTAATTACATTTCTAGATTGTGAAAATTACGTTTCTGGATTGTGAAAATTACAATTCTAGATTGTGAAATCTATTATACACAATCATAAATTCGAAAGACACACTCAATCATCAATTCTAGTCAATCAATCATCAATTCTAATTAATCATCACTTCTAGTTAGCAAATCAATTCTAGTCAAACAATCATCAATTCTAGTTAATCATCACTTCTGGTTAAAAAATCAATTCTAGTCAATTAATCATCAAATCTAGTTAATCTTTACTTTTAGTTAGCAAATCAATTCTAGTCAATCAATCATCAATTCTAGTTAATCATCACTTCTAGTTAGCAAATTAATTCTAGTCATCAATCATCAATTCTAGTTAATCAGCTATCAATTCTATAAATTAATGATCTATTATACACAATAAATTTCAAAGACACAATCATCAATTTTAGTCAATCAATCATCAATTCTAGTTAATCATTATTTCTAGTTAGCAAATCAATTCTAGTCAATCAATCATCAAATCTAGTTAACCATTACTTTTAGTTAGCAAATCAATTCTAGTCAATCAATCATCAATTCTAGTTAATCATCACTTCTAGTTAGAAAATCGATTTTGTCAATCAATCATCAATTCTACTCAATCAATCACAAACTCTAGTCAATCAATCATCAATTCTAGTTAATCATCACTTCTAGTTAGCAAATCAATTCTAGTCAACCAATTATCAATTGCAATCGATCAAACAACTATAGTAAATAAATCAACCAAACACTCATGCACAAACCTTTCGGAGGAGAATCCATCTCTGACCCAGAGAAACATTTGCTCTCTGTAACAGGGACTGTTCCTTCTGGAGACACAGAGCGCTGTGGATTTAACTGCGGTGCTGTTGTGGATGATGTTGATGCTGCTGCTGTTGTAGTGACAGCTGCTGTGGGAACTACATCTGAAGAATACTGCCCTTGCTGCTGGTGTGACAGGGCAGGTGAAAATGGCACAGACACAACAGCATCATCAGTTGAAGGATTGCTGCAAGGGAAAGTGAAGTGGGATGGATCTGAGCTAGTTTGATGCTGGGCTAGTGGCGGAGCGCAGGCTGGAAGAGTTGGGCTGAAATCTACAGCTTTAGGAGATGGGGAAGAATATGAACTAGGGGTGGACTGACATTTCTTTACAGGAGTATGGGATGATGATGTTTTATCCTGTCTGTGGTGAGGTTGGGAAAGGCAGTGGTGCTGGCTCACAGAATACAGGAGCATGCTACTGAACAGTGCAAAACAAAAGAACAAAATAACACAAAAATGAAAATAAAGCAGACATTAATGGTAAAAATTAAGACACAAAAACTGCAAACAGGTGTAGGTGTTTATGCTATTATAATGTCATCTGTTGGGGTATGGTTTTAAGCACATATTTTCATTAACAATTGACACTCAATAGATATGATCAGTACCTCAGTGACAGGACAGTATCTCAGAGACATCTTCAGTATCTAAGTTGTGTGGAAGTATTTCAGTAATGTGGTCAGCATCTCTGTGATGAAATTTCCCAATTTTGAGCTACCTCAATTTTTTTCCAAAAAATGACTCCAGTAGGGCAGATTATTACACTTGTGGTTATATCTAGTGTCAGCAAATTGTTTTAGACTAATTTCCTAGTGATCCAGCAACTTAAATGTTTTGGAAAAAATCCATGACGGGAAACCTGTTCAATTTTTCCAAGAAAATTGCTCCAATATGGCAGATTATTACATCTATGGTCATATCTAGTGTCAGCATATTGTTGTAGACTAATTTCCTAGTTATTAAGCAACTTTGAATTTTTTGGGAAAATATCCATGACCGGCGACCTAGTTGAAATTTCTCAATTTTGAGCTATCTCAATTTTCCAAGAAAATTGCTCCAATAGGGCAGAATATTACTTTTATCATCATATCTAGCATCAGCACATTGTTTTGGACTAATTTCCTAGTGATTCAGCAACTTAAATTTTTTGGAGAAAATCCATGACCGACGACCTGATCAAATTTCTCAATTTTGAGCTATCTCAATTTTTCCACGAATATTACTCCAATAGGGCAGAATATTACTTTTATCATCATATCTAGCATCAGCACATTGTTTTGGACTAATTTCCTAGTGATTCAGCAACTTTAATTTTTTGGGGAAAATCTGTTGAAATTTCTCAATTTTGAGCTATCTCAATTTTTCCAAGAAAATTGCTCCAATAGGGCAGAATATTACTTTTATCATCATATCTAGCATCAGCACATTGTTTTGGACTAATTTCCTAGTGATTCAGCAACTTTAATTTTTTGAGAAAAATCCATGACCGGCGACCTGTTGAAATTTCTCAATTTTGAGCTATCTCAATTTTTCCAAGAAAATTGCTCCAATAGGGCAGAATATTACTTTTATCATCATATCTAGCATCAGCACATTGTTTTGGACTAATTTCCTAGTGATTCAGCAACTTAAATTTTTTGGGGAAAATCCATGACCGGCGACCTGAATCAAATTTCTCAATTTTGAGCTATCTCAATTTTTCCAAGAAAATTGCTCCAATAGGGCAGAATATTACTTTTATCATCATATCTAGCATCAGCACATTGTTTTGGACTAATTTCCTAGTGATTCAGCAACTTTAATTTTTTGGGGAAAATCCATGACCGGCGACCTGTTGAAATTTCTCAATTTTGAGCTATCTCAATTTTTCCAAGAAAATTGCTCCAATAGGGCAGAATATTACTTTTATCATCATATCTAGCATCAGCACATTGTTTTGGACTAATTTCCTAGTGATTCAGCAACTTTAATTTTTTGAGAAAAATCCATGACCGGCGACCTGTTGAAATTTCTCAATTTTGAGCTATCTCAATTTTTCCAAGAAAATTGCTCCAATAGGGCAGAATATTACTTTTATCATCATATCTAGCATCAGCACATTGTTTTGGACTAATTTCCTAGTGATTCAGCAACTTTAATATTTTGGGAAAATCTGTTGAAATTTCTCAATTTTGAGCTATCTCAATTTTTCCAAGAAAATTGCTCCAATAGGGCAGAATATTACTTTTATCATCATATCTAGCATCAGCACATTGTTTTGGACTAATTTCCTAGTGATTCAGCAACTTTAATTTTTTGGGGAAAATCCATGACCGGCGACCTGTTGAAATTTCTCAATTTTGAGCTATCTCAATTTTTCCAAGAAAATTGCTCCAATAGGGCAGAATATTACTTTTATCATCATATCTAGCATCAGCACATTGTTTTGGACTAATTTCCTAGTGATTCAGCAACTTTAATTTTTGGGAAAATCCATGACCGGCGACCTGTTGAAATTTCTCAATTTTGAGCTATCTCAATTTTTCCAAGAAAATTGCTCCAATAGGGCAGAATATTACTTTTATCATCATATCTAGCATCAGCACATTGTTTTGGACTAATTTCCTAGTGATTCAGCAACTTTAATTTTTTGGAGAAAAATCCATGACCGGCGACCTGTTGAAATTTCTCAATTTTGAGCTATCTCAATTTTTCCAAGAAAATTGCTCCAATAGGGCAGAATATTACTTTTATCATCATATCTAGCATCAGCACATTGGTTTGGACTAATTTCCTAGTGATTCAGCAACATTAATATTTTGGGAAAATCTGTTGAAATTTCTCAATTTTGAGCTATCTCAATTTTTCCAAGAAAATTGCTCCAATAGGGCAGAATATTACTTTTATCATCATATCTAGCATCAGCACATTGTTTTGGACTAATTTCCTAGTGATTCAGCAACTTTAATATTTTGGGAAAATCTGTTGAAATTTCTCAATTTTAAGCTATCTCAATTTTCCAAAGAAAATTGCTCCAATAGGGAAGAAAATTACTTTTATCATCATATCTAGCATCAGCACATTGTTTTGGACTAATTTCCTAGTGATTCAGCAACTTAAATTTTTTGAGAAAAATCCATGACCGGCGACCTGTTGAAATTTCTCAATTTTGAGCTATCTCAATTTTTCCAAGAAAATTGCTCCAATAGGGCAGAATATTACTTTTATCATCATATCTAGCATCAGCACATTGTTTTGGACTAATTTCCTAGTGATTCAGCAACTTTAATTTTTTGAGAAAAATCCATGACCGGCGACCTGTTGAAATTTCTCAATTTTGAGCTATCTCAATTTTTCCAAGAAAATTGCTCCAATAGGGCAGAATATTACTTTTATCATCATATCTAGCATCAGCACATTGTTTTGGACTAATTTCCTAGTGATTCAGCAACTTTAATTTTTTGGGGAAAATCCATGACCGGCGACCTGTTGAAATTTCTCAATTTTGAGCTATCTCAATTTTTCCAAGAAAATTGCTCCAATAGGGCAGAATATTACTTTTATCATCATATCTAGCATCAGCACATTGTTTTGGACTAATTTCCTAGTGATTCAGCAACTTAAATTTTTTGGAGAAAATCCATGACCGACGACCTGTTGAAATTTCTCAATTTTGAGCTATCTCAATTTTTCCAAGAAAATTGCTCCAATAGGGCAGAATATTACTTTTATCATCATATCTAGCATCAGCACATTGTTTTGGACTAATTTCCTAGTGATTCAGCAACTTAATTTTTTTGAGAAAAATACATGACCGGCGACCTGTTGAAATTTCTCAATTTTGAGCTATCTCAATTTTTCCAAGAAAATTGCTCCAATAGGGCAGAATATTACTTTTATCATCATATCTAGCATCAGCACATTGTTTTGGACTAATTTCCTAGTGATTCAGCAACTTTAATTTTTTGAGGAAAATCCATGACCGGCGACCTGTTGAAATTTCTCAATTTTGAGCTATCTCAATTTTTCCAAGAAAATTGCTCCAATAGGGCAGAATATTACTTTTATCATCATATCTAGCATCAGCACATTGTTTTGGACTAATTTCCTAGTGATTCAGCAACTTTAATTTTTTGAGAAAAATCCATGACCGGCGACCTGTTGAAATTTCTCAATTTTGAGCTATCTCAATTTTTCCAAGAAAATTGCTCCAATAGGGCAGAATATTACTTTTATCATCATATCTAGCATCAGCACATTGTTTTGGACTAATTTCCTAGTGATTCAGCAACTTAATTTTTTGAGAAAAATCCATGACCGGCGACCTGTTGAAATTTCTCAATTTTGAGCTATCTCAATTTTTCCAAGAAAATTGCTCCAATAGGGCAGAATATTACTTTTATCATCATATCTAGCATCAGCACATTGTTTGGACTAATTTCCTAGTGATTCAGCAACTTTAATTTTTTGAGGAAAAATCCATGACCGGCGACCTGTTGAAATTTCTCAATTTTGAGCTATCTCAATTTTTCCAAGAAAATTGCTCCAATAGGGCAGAATATTACTTTTATCATCATATCTAGCATCAGCACATTGTTTTGGACTAATTTCCTAGTGATTCAGCAACTTTAATTTTTTGAGAAAAATCCATGACCGGCGACCTGTTGAAATTTCTCAATTTTGAGCTATCTCAATTTTTCCAAGAAAATTGCTCCAATAGGGCAGAATATTACTTTTATCATCATATCTAGCATCAGCACATTGTTTTGGACTAATTTCCTAGTGATTCAGCAACTTTAATTTTTGGAGAAAAATCCATGACCGGCGACCTGATTGAAATTTCTCAATTTTGAGCTATCTCATTTTTCCAAGAAAATTGCTCCAATAGGCAGAATATTACTTTTATCATCATATCTAGCATCAGCACATTGGTTTGGACTAATTTCCTAGTGATTCAGCAACTTTAAATTTTTTGAGGAAAAATCCATGACCGGCGACCTGTTGAAATTTCTCAATTTTGAGCTATCTCAATTTTTCCAAGAAAATTGCTCCAATAGGCAGAATATTACTTTATCATCATATCTAGCATCAGCACATTGTTTTGGACTAATTTCCTAGTGATTCAGCAACTTTAATTTTTGAGAAAAATCCATGACCGGCGACCTGTTGAAATTTCTCAATTTTGAGCTATCTCAATTTTTCCAAGAAAATTGCTCCAATAGGGCAGAATATTACTTTTATCATCAGATCTAGCATCAGCACATTGTTTGGACTAATTTCCTAGTGATTCAGCAACTTAAATTTTTGGAGAAAATCCATGACCGGCGACCTGTTGAAATTTCTCAATTTTGAGCTATCTCAATTTTTCCAAGAAAATTGCTCCAATAGGGCAGAATATTACTTTTATCATCATATCTAGCATCAGCACATTGTTTTGGACTAATTTCCTAGTGATTCAGCAACATTAATATTTTGGGAAAATCTGTTGAAATTTCTCAATTTTGAGCTATCTCAATTTTTCCAAGAAAATTGCTCCAATAGGGCAGAATATTACTTTTATCATCATATCTAGCATCAGCACATTGTTTTGGACTAATTTCCTAGTGATTCAGCAACTTTAATTTTTTGAGAAAAATCCATGACCGGCGACCTGTTGAAATTTCTCAATTTTGAGCTATCTCAATTTTTCCAAGAAAATTGCTCCAATAGGGCAGAATATTACTTTTATCATCATATCTAGCATCAGCACATTGTTTTGGACTAATTTCCTAGTGATTCAGCAACTTAAATTTTTTGGAGAAAATCCATGACCGGCGACCTGATCAAATTTCTCAATTTTGAGCTATCTCAATTTTTCCACGAATATTGCTCCAATAGGGCAGAATATTACTTTTATCATCATATCTAGCATCAGCACATTGTTTTGGACTAATTTCCTAGTGATTCAGCAACTTTAATTTTTGGGAAAAACTGTTGAAAACTTTCTCAATTTGAGCTATCTCAATTTTTGCCAAGAAAATTGCTCCAATAGGGCATGATAGATACTTTTCATCATATATCTAGATCAGCACATTGTTGACTAATTCCTAGTGATTTGAGCATTAATTTTTGGGAAAATCCATAGGGCAACTGTTAAATTTTCAATTTAGCTCCAATTTTTCGAAGAATATTCCAATAGGGAGAATATTATTTTTAATCATACTGCACGCATTATTTTGGATAATTTCTGTGATTAGCAATTTAAATTTTTGGGAAAACCATGATTTACTTTACATCCAATTTTTACAATTCTTATCAAGCAATTAATTTTTCAAAAAATCTGACGCACTTTGAATATCAATTTTAGACTAATTTTTCAAGAAATTGTCCAAAGGAAATTTCTTTTAATCAATAGCATCGCACTTGAATTTGCTAATTTTAGTATTCACATATTTAATTGCGAAATCATGAATACTTTGAAATTTCTCAATTTAGCATCTCAATTTTTCAAAAATTTCCTATAGTCAAATAATTTTTTATCAATATCTACACAGACATTTTTGACTAATTTCCTAGATTCAGCAACTTAATTTTTCAGAATCTCCAGATGGACCTTTAATTTTAAAAATTCTCAATTTTTCCAAGAAAATTCAAAGGCAGAATAATTTTTTCATATCATAGCACATTTTGATAATTTCCTAGGATTATTTAAATTTTGAATCAATCGCAATTTGAAATTCAATTGACTTAATTTTTAATATTGCTCAATTTGCAAAATTTCTAAATCAATAATTTTTTGATAATTTCCTAGGATTGAATTTCTTTTGAATTAATTTTAAAATTTTCATAGTCAGAAATTCTCAATAGGGCAAATTTTTACAATTACAGAATTTTTTATAATCTATATTAGCAAGAATTTTTGGATAAATTCCTAGTGACTATTAAATTTTAAATATACCAGCTGTTAAATTCTCAATTTGAATTCATTTTTCACAATTCTCAGATTTTTTGACTAATTTCTATATCAAACTATTTTTTGGAAATCTTATGGAATTAATTTTTGAGAATCTCAATGCAAAATTCTCAATTGAGCTATCAATTTTTCAAATTCCCAATTGGAATTAATTTTTGTGATCACACTAATTTTTTGGAAATTTCCATGATTAATTAATTTTCGGAAAATCTCACGCAAGAAATTTTCAATTGGACTATCACATTTTTCACAATTGCTCCAATGTGTGATTAATTTTAATTCAGATTTAATTTTTTGGATAATTTCTGTGATTCCAATTTTATTTTGAAAACATGCGAATTTAAATTTCAATTTTGAGATTCAATTTTTCATAATTGCTCCATAGGTCGAATTTCTTTTAATCATAGCACCAATTTTTGGATAATTTCCTTTCAAATTAATTTTTGAGAAAATAGTGATTCAATTTGCATATTTCAATTTTCAGAAATTCAGAATTTTTTGAATCTATATTTCAATTTTTTGGATATCTATTTCAAAAATTTGAAAGCAAAACTTAATTTCTCAATTTTGAATTATTTCAAAATTTAATGGAAAATCATTTCCATAATCTCAATTTTTGGACTATTCTTGATTCCAACTAAATTTTTGAAAACATACGCCCTTGAATTTTTTGACTTCTAATTTAAATCTCAATTGGAAATTTCTTCATAATTAGCATCAATTTTTGAAATTTCCAGATTGCAATTAATTGAAATTATCTTCAATCATTTGAATTTCATTCAAAATTTGAATAATCCACTGATAATTTTTGATATTCAATTTAGAAAATTCATGGAAAATATTTTACACTTATCAATTTTTTGAATTTCCAGATAACTTAATTTTTTGAATCTACCACTTTGAATTTCATTTTGACTAATTTTCAGAAAAGCCAATTGCGAAATTCTTTCATATCAATCCAATTTTTTAATATCCAGATAATTTATTTGAGAAAATCTTGCACTTTGAATTCCAATTTTGGCTAATTTTCAAAAATTCTCATGGGAAAATCTATCACATTCATTTTAAATTTGATATTATTTCAAAATTATGGAAAATTATCTGTAATTTCTCATTTTACAATTCTATTAGAAATCAATTTGAAATTATACACTTTATTTCAATTTTAATTGAAACTTAATTTGAAAATCTTACATTTGATCAATTTCTATATTTCAGAACTAAATTTTGAAATTCTATCACATTCTGCAATTTTCTATAATTATTAATTTGAGAAATTTTGAAATTTCTCATTTCATAATTTTAGAATTCCATGGCAATATTTTTTTAATTCATTGATTTAAGAATATTTAATCATCCATGAATTCTATTAGCATTCATTTCAGAAAATTATATATCATACCATTGTTACATATTAAATTATTGGAGAAATCCTGACGACTTTAAATTTCTCAATTTTCATCTATTTTCCAAGAATGCTCCAATAGGGCAGAATATTACTTTTATCATCATATCTAGCATCAGCACATTGTTTTGGACTAATTTCCTAGTGATTCAGCAACTTAAATTTTTTGGGAAAAATCCATGACCGGCGACCTGTTGAAATTTCTCAATTTTGAGCTATCTCAATTTTTCCAAGAAAATTGCTCCAATAGGGCAGAATATTACTTTTATCATCATATCTAGCATCAGCACATTGTTTTGGACTAATTTCCTAGTGATTCAGCAACTTAAATTTTTGGAGAAAATCCATGACCGGCGACCTGATGAAATTTCTCAATTTTGAGCTATCTCAATTTTTCCAAGAAAATTGCTCCAATAGGGCAGAATATTACTTTTATCATCATATCTAGCATCAGCACATTGTTTTGGACTAATTTCCTAGTGATTCAGCAACTTTAATTTTTGGGGAAAATCCATGACCTGTTGAAATTTCTCAATTTTGAGCTATCTCAATTTTCCAAAGAAAATTGCTCCAATAGGGCAGAATATTACTTTTATCATCATATCTAGCATCAGCACATTGTTTTGGACTAATTTCCTAGTGATTCAGCAACTTTAATTTTTTGAGAAAAATCCATGACCGGCGACCTGATGAAATTTCTCAATTTTGAGCTATCTCAATTTTTCCAAGAAAATTGCTCCAATAGGGCAGAATATTACTTTTATCATCATATCTAGCATCAGCACATTGTTTTGGACTAATTTCCTAGTGATTCAGCAACTTTAATTTTTTGAGAAAAATCCATGACCGGCGACCTGTTGAAATTTCTCAATTTTGAGCTATCTCAATTTTTCCAAGAAAATTGCTCCAATAGGGCAGAATATTACTTTTATCATCATATCTAGCATCAGCACATTGTTTTGGACTAATTTCCTAGTGATTCAGCAACATTAATATTTTGGGAAAATCTGTTGAAATTTCTCAATTTTGAGCTATCTCAATTTTTCCAAGAAAATTGCTCCAATAGGGCAGAATATTACTTTTATCATCATATCTAGCATCAGCACATTATTTTTGGAATAATTTCCTAGTGATTCAGCAACTTTAAATTTTTTGGGGAAAATCCATGACCGGACGACCTGATCAAATTTCTCAATTTTGAGCTATCTCAATTTTCCAAGAAATTGCTCCAATAGGGCAGAATATTACTTTATCATCATATCTAGCATCAGCACATTGTTTTGGACTAATTTCCTAGTGATTCAGCAACTTAATTTTTGAGAAAATCTGACCGGCGACCTGTTGAAATTTTCATCTCAATTTTCCAAGAAAGCTCCAATGGAGAAACTCTTTATCATCATATCTACATCAGCACATTGACTTTTATAGGAGAAAACTATTTTTCATGATATCCTGCCGAGCAGCATTGGTTTTGGACTAATTTCCTAGTGATTCAGCAACTTTAATTTTTGAGAAAAATCCATGACCGGACGACCTGTTGAAATTTCTCAATTTGAGCTATCTCAATGTTTCCCAAGAATATTGCTCCAATAGGGCAGAATATTACTTTTATCATCATATCTAGCATCAGCACATTAGTTTTGGACTAATTTCCTAGTGATTCAGCAATTAAATTTTTTGGGGAAAATCCATGACCGGCGACCTGTTGAAATTTCTCAATTTTGAGCTATCTCAATTTTTCCAAGAAAATTGCTCCAATAGGGCAGAATATTACTTTTATCATCATATCTAGCATCAGCACATTGTTTTGGACTAATTTCCTAGTGATTCAGCAACTTAATTTTTTGAGAAAATCCATGACCGGCGACCTGTTGAAATTTCTCAATTTGAGCTATCTCAATTTTTCCAAGAAAATTGCTCCAATAGGGCAGAATATTACTTTTATCATCATATCTAGCATCAGCACATTGTTTTGGACTAATTTCCTAGTGATTCAGCAACTTTAATTTTTTGAGAAAAATCCATGACCGGCGACCTGTTGAAATTTCTCAATTTTGAGCTATCTCAATTTTTCCAAGAAAATTGCTCCAATAGGGCAGAATATTACTTTTATCATCATATCTAGCATCAGCACATTGTTTTGGACTAATTTCCTAGTGATTCAGCAACTTTAATTTTTTGGGGAAAATCCATGACCGGCGACCTGTTGAAATTTCTCAATTTTGAGCTATCTCAATTTTTCCAAGAAAATTGCTCCAATAGGGCAGAATATTACTTTTATCATCATATCTAGCATCAGCACATTGTTTTGGACTAATTTCCTAGTGATTCAGCAACTTTAATTTTTGAGAAAATCCATGACCGGCGACCTGTTGAAATTTCTCAATTTTGAGCTATCTCAATTTTTCCAAGAAAATTGCTCCAATAGGGCAGAATAATACTTTTATCATCATATCTAGCATCAGCACATTGTTTTGGACTAATTTCCTAGTGATTCAGCAACTTAAATTTTTTGGAGAAAATCCATGACCGACGACCTGATCAAATTTCTCAATTTTGAGCTATCTCAATTTTTCCACGAATATTACTCCAATAGGGCAGAATATTACTTTTATCATCATATCTAGCATCAGCACATTGTTTTGGACTAATTTCCTAGTGATTCAGCAACTTTAATTTTTTGAGAAAAATACATGACCGGCGACCTGTTGAAATTTCTCAATTTTGAGCTATCTCAATTTTCCAAGAAATTGCTCCAATAGGGCAGAATATTACTTTTATCATCATATCTAGCATCAGCACATTGTTTTGGACTAATTTCCTAGTGATTCAGCAACATTAATATTTTGGGAAAATCTGTTGAAATTTCTCAATTTTAAGCTATCTCAATTTTCCAAAGGACAATTGCTCCAATAGGGCAGAAAATTACTTTTATCATCATATCTAGCATCAGCACATTGTTTTGGACTAATTTCCTAGTGATTCAGCAACTTAAATTTTTTGGGGAAAATCCATGACCGGCGACCTGTTGAAATTTCTCAATTTTGAGCTATCTCAATTTTTCCAAGAAAATTGCTCCAATAGGGCAGAATATTACTTTTATCATCATATCTAGCATCAGCACATTGTTTTGGACTAATTTCCTAGTGATTCAGCAACTTAAATTTTTTGAGGAAAATCCATGACCGCGACTGTTGAAATTTCTCAATTTTGAGCTATCTCAATTTTTCCAAGAAAATTGCTCCAATAGGGCAGAATATTACTTTTATCATCATATCTAGCATCAGCACATTGTTTTGGACTAATTTCCTAGTGATTCAGCAACTTTAATTTTTTGAGAAAAATCCATGACCGGCGACCTGTTGAAATTTCTCAATTTTGAGCTATCTCAATTTTTCCAAGAAAATTGCTCCAATAGGGCAGAATATTACTTTTATCATCATATCTAGCATCAGCACATTGTTTTGGACTAATTTCCTAGTGATTCAGCAACTTTAATTTTTTGAGAAAAATCCATGACCGGCGACCTGATGAAATTTCTCAATGTTCAGCTATCTCAATTTTCCAAGAATATTGCTCCAATAGGCAGAATATTACTTTTATCATCATATCTAGCATCAGCAACTTTTTTTGGTAATTTCCATGATCTTGAAATCAATTTTTATTCATTTGAGAAATCCAATTGGAATTTCTTATCACTATGATTTGTAAATTTCTCAATTTTGTTCATCAATTTTTCAGAAAATTTCCAATAGGGCAAATTAATTTTATCATCAATTAGCCAGCACATTGTTTTGGATAATTCCTTGATCATCATAATTTAGAATTGTTTTGAACTGAATTTCCATTTAACTTTAATTTTTAAAAATTCCATGGAATTAATTTTCCTCAATACAAAATTTTTCAATATGCATATACATTTTATTACTAATACCAATGTTGCAATTTCATTTAAATATTTTGGGAAAATCTGTTGAAATTTCTCAATTTTAAGCTATCTCAATTTTCCAAAGAAAATTGCTCCAATAGGGAAGAAAATTACTTTTATCATCATATCTAGCATCAGCACATTGTTTTGGACTAATTTCCTAGTGATTCAGCAACTTTAAATTTTTTGGGAAAAATCCATGACCGGCGACCTGATTGAAATTTCTCAATTTTGAGCTATCTCAATTTGTCCAAGAATAATTGCTCCAATAGGGCAGAATATTACTTTATCATCATATCTAGCATCAGCACTTTTTGGACTAATTTCCTAGTTCAGCAACTTATTTTTTGAAATTCGGGAGAAAATCTATTTTGCACTATTTAAATTTCAATTGCAATATTTTTCAATCAGCTCAATGAATACTAATTTTATTCTCAATTATTTAGAAAATGCAATCGGTCAGTAATTTCTATTTAGCATCTCAATTTTTCAAAAATTTCCAGGAGACTTTAAATTTTCAATTGATCGCAATTTTCCAGATTAGCAACTTTAATTTTTTAGAAAATCTTTAACATAATCATTTAGCTATCAATTTTTCAAAAAATTTCCAATGATTCAAACTTTTATATTATAAATCACACTGTTTGGAAATTTCCTAGTGTTCAGCAACTTAATTTTTGGAAAATCTCATAGGGAATAAAATTTCTCAATTATGACTACTCAATTTTTTGGATAATTTCCAAGGCAGATATTATTTTTATATACTAGATCAGCACGTTTTGGAAATTTCTATTAACTTAATTTTTCGAGAAAATCCATACGGGCCGTTGAAATTTCTAATTTTACTTTCAATTTCCAAGAAAATTGCTCCAAGGGCAGATATTACTTTTAATATTCTAATCCATTGTTTGGACTAATTTCCTTGATTCTAATTTTTGAAAAATGCGCACTGGAAATTTTCAATTTTGACTATCTATTTTCAAATTTCAAAGGCAATTCCTAGCAAATATTTTTTATCACATTTGCTACTTGATTGACTTAATTTTTCAGAATTGCAACGAAAATTCTATTGAAATTCTCATTTTCCAATTTGCAATTTCCATTTAGCAATTATTATTTCAGATAGCCTTTTGACAATTTATTACTTAATTTTTGAAATCAGCGCACTGTTAATTTCTATTTAGCATTCAATTTTTGAAAAATTTCCAAAGGCAGATAATTTTTCAATTAGCATCAGATTTTTGAAATTTCCAATTGAGAATTAATTTTTAATCAAGCCATGTTAAATTTCCTTTTGATATTCAATTTTACAATTTGCAATTGCAGAAATTACTTTAATTTTTAGATCACATGTTTAAATTCTATATGATAAATTTTTGAAACATACCATTGGAAATTTCATTTTGATTCTCAATTTTTCCAATATTTGGCAATTGCCGAATTTACATTTTATTATTACTCAATGTTTTGAAAATTCTTATTGCAACTATTCATTTTGAAAAATCTCGGCATAAATTTTAATTTGACTATCTCATTTTCCAAGTAAATTTCCTAGGAAAATCTTATATTGAAATCACATTTTTGACTAATTCTCATTTTCAGCACTAAATTTTAGGGAAAATCTAGGATATTAATTTCTCAATTTGCTACAATTTTTCTAGAATATTCCTAGGGCAAATTTATTTTTAAATCGCATCGCAATTTTTGATATTTTAGTATTCAAATTTTTCTAGAAAATTTAGGGCGAAACTTTAAATTTCTCATTGAGCTATCTCAATTTTTCCAAGAAAATTGCTCCAATAGGGCAGAATATTACTTTTATCATCATATCTAGCATCAGCACATTGTTTTGGACTAATTTCCTAGTGATTCAGCAACTTAATTTTTTGGAGAAAATCCATGACCGGCGACCTGTGAAATTTCTCAATTTTGAGCTATCTCAATTTTTCCAAGAAAATTGCTCCAATAGGGCAGAATATTACTTTTATCATCATATCTAGCATCAGCACATTGTTTTGGACTAATTTCCTAGTGATTCAGCAACTTTAATTTTTGGAGAAAATCCATGACCGGCGACCTGTTGAAATTTCTCAATTTTGAGCTATCTCAATTTTTCCAAGAAAATTGCTCCAATAGGGCAGAATATTACTTTTATCATCATATCTAGCATCAGCACATTGTTTTGGACTAATTTCCTAGTGATTCAGCAACTTTAATTTTTTGGGGAAAATCCATGACCGGCGACCTGTTGAAATTTCTCAATTTTGAGCTATCTCAATTTTTCCAAGAAAATTGCTCCAATAGGGCAGAATATTACTTTTATCATCATATCTAGCATCAGCACATTGTTTTGGACTAATTTCCTAGTGATTCAGCAACTTAAATTTTTGGGGAAAATCCATGACCGGCGACCTGTTGAAATTTCTCAATTTTGAGCTATCTCAATTTTTCCAAGAAAATTGCTCCAATAGGGCAGAATATTACTTTTATCATCATATCTAGCATCAGCACATTGTTTTGGACTAATTTCCTAGTGATTCAGCAACTTAAATTTTTTGGAGAAAATCCATGACCGGCGACCTGTTCAAATTTCTCAATTTTGAGCTATCTCAATTTTTCCAAGAAAATTGCTCCAATAGGGCAGAATATTACTTTTATCATCATATCTAGCATCAGCACATTGTTTTGGACTAATTTCCTAGTGATTCAGCAACTTTAATTTTTGGAGAAAATCCATGACCGGCGACCTGTTGAAATTTCTCAATTTTGAGCTATCTCAATTTTTCCAAGAAAATTGCTCCAATAGGGCAGAATATTACTTTTATCATCATATCTAGCATCAGCACATTGTTTTGGACTAATTTCCTAGTGATTCAGCAACTTAAATTTTTTGAGGAAAAATCCATGACCGGCGACCTGTTGAAATTTCTCAATTTTGAGCTATCTCAATTTTTCCAAGAAAATTGCTCCAATAGGGCAGAATATTACTTTTATCATCATATCTAGCATCAGCACATTGTTTTGGACTAATTTCCTAGTGATTCAGCAACTTTAATTTTTTGAGAAAAATCCATGACCGGCGACCTGTTGAAATTTCTCAATTTTGAGCTATCTCAATTTTTCCAAGAAAATTGCTCCAATAGGGCAGAATATTACTTTTATCATCATATCTAGCATCAGCACATTGTTTTGGACTAATTTCCTAGTGATTCAGCAACTTTAATTTTTTGGGGAAAATCCATGACCGGCGACCTGTTGAAATTTCTCAATTTTGAGCTATCTCAATTTTTCCAAGAAAATTGCTCCAATAGGGCAGAATATTACTTTTATCATCATATCTAGCATCAGCACATTGTTTTGGACTAATTTCCTAGTGATTCAGCAACTTTAATTTTTTGAGAAAAATCCATGACCGGCGACCTGTTGAAATTTCTCAATTTTGAGCTATCTCAATTTTTCCAAGAAAATTGCTCCAATAGGGCAGAATATTACTTTTATCATCATATCTAGCATCAGCACATTGTTTTGGACTAATTTCCTAGTGATTCAGCAACTTTAATTTTTTGGGGAAAATCCATGACCGGCGACCTGTTGAAATTTCTCAATTTTGAGCTATCTCAATTTTTCCAAGAAAATTGCTCCAATAGGGCAGAATATTACTTTTATCATCATATCTAGCATCAGCACATTGTTTTGGACTAATTTCCTAGTGATTCAGCAACTTTAATTTTTTGAGAAAATCCATGACCGGCGACCTGTTGAAATTTCTCAATTTTGAGCTATCTCAATTTTTCCAAGAAAATTGCTCCAATAGGGCAGAATATTACTTTTATCATCATATCTAGCATCAGCACATTGTTTTGGACTAATTTCCTAGTGATTCAGCAACTTTAATTTTTTGGGGAAAATCCATGACCGGCGACCTGTTGAAATTTCTCAATTTTGAGCTATCTCAATTTTTCCAAGAAAATTGCTCCAATAGGGCAGAATATTACTTTTATCATCATATCTAGCATCAGCACATTGTTTTGGACTAATTTCCTAGTGATTCAGCAACTTTAATTTTTTGGGGAAAATCCATGACCGGCGACCTGTTGAAATTTCTCAATTTTGAGCTATCTCAATTTTTCCAAGAAAATTGCTCCAATAGGGCAGAATATTACTTTTATCATCATATCTAGCATCAGCACATTGTTTTGGACTAATTTCCTAGTGATTCAGCAACTTTAATTTTTTGAGGAAAAATCCATGACCGGCGACCTGTTGAAATTTCTCAATTTTGAGCTATCTCAATTTTTCCAAGAAAATTGCTCCAATAGGGCAGAATATTACTTTTATCATCATATCTAGCATCAGCACATTGTTTTGGACTAATTTCCTAGTGATTCAGCAACTTAAATTTTTTGAGGAAAATCCATGACCGGCGACCTGATCAAATTTCTCAATTTTGAGCTATCTCAATTTTTCCAAGAAAATTGCTCCAATAGGGCAGAATATTACTTTTATCATCATATCTAGCATCAGCACATTGTTTTGGACTAATTTCCTAGTGATTCAGCAACTTTAATTTTTTGGGGAAAATCCATGACCGGCGACCTGTTGAAATTTCTCAATTTTGAGCTATCTCAATTTTTCCAAGAAAATTGCTCCAATAGGGCAGAATATTACTTTTATCATCATATCTAGCATCAGCACATTGTTTTGGACTAATTTCCTAGTGATTCAGCAACTTTAATTTTTTGGGGAAAATCCATGACCGGCGACCTGTTGAAATTTCTCAATTTTGAGCTATCTCAATTTTTCCAAGAAAATTGCTCCAATAGGGCAGAATATTACTTTTATCATCATATCTAGCATCAGCACATTGTTTTGGACTAATTTCCTAGTGATTCAGCAACTTTAATTTTTTGGGAAAAATCCATGACCCGCGACCTGTTGAAATTTTTCAAGTTTGAGCTAAATCCATCCTCAGTTTTTCCAACAAAATTGCTCCATTGCGACAAATTATGTACTTTTATGCATATATTTTAACTAACCTGGTGTAATGCCACTGGTTAAAACTAATTTTCTTGTGATCAGATAACTTTGCATTTTTGGGAAAATGTATGACAAAATGTCTCAATTTTGAGCTAGAACCATTTTCACAAGAAATGTGTTCCAAAGTAACTTTTATGCACATAAAGTAATACATCTTGTGTAAATACATTGTTTTAGATTCATTTCCAAGTGATCAGTCAACTTTGCATTTTTGGGGACAAAATTTCTAAATTTTGCTCAAATATGACAAATTATGTACTTTTATGCATATATTATGCATATATACTAACCTTGTGTAATGCCACTGTTTAAAACACATTTTCTAGTGATCATAACACCGAGAATCTTTGGAAATATTGGAGAATGGATTGTATCGATGGTAGTAGTAGTAGTAGAGACATGAGGTGCCTCAACACTCACAGACAGAAGAGGAAACATTAAGACATGAAATCTTTGGAAAAATTGAGATAGCTCAGATAATAATCTCTCATAAGGACAACATTAGGCGATAGAAGCAGTTGAAGACAGAAAATGTATGTGGACAATTGAAACTACAATACTAATTCTACCACAATGGCAAAATTGATGGAGGATTGGAGATTCGTGAATGCTTATGTCTGCTCCAAACTAGGCACATGAACAAGATTTTGATTGAATACTTTCTTAACTTCAATTTAGTAAAAATAATGGCACATGATTGATTGAATATAATGCAGACTTTAAAAAAAATGAAAATGAACACAAGAAACCAACATGGTACCATATAAAGATGTGTAAAGCTTTTGCTAACCTTTAAAAAAGCAAGCAAACTAAAGACATTTCAACAGAAATGGACAGTGGAGTAACACCCTGAGACGCTGAACAAAGACCATAAGCATTAACACATCATGATTAACACCCTGAGAAGCTGAACAAAGACCATAAGCATTAACACATCATGATTAACACCCTGAGAAGCTGAACAAAGACCATAAGCACTAATACATCATGATAAGCTTTTTAGACATCATGGCAAATTATAAAATAGCAAAACAAGATTACCAAGTTTGCTTATGGAATGAGGAAGCCCCAGATACCTAACCTTCCATCAGCTCTTATAACGTGTATTCAAGGTTTGTAGGGGAAAGCCAAATATGAGAATAAATAAAGTCACTCAACAGACTATCCTCATTACATATCAAACTATAAGTGCTCAAAACCTCTCTCTAAGTGTTTTCTGCAGCATGTAGTGACTGGCTAATTTTTTTATGAAATGGTATGGGTGCCAGTCATTCAGAAAGCAATGGCAAACTACTGAACATAAACTTGCCCAGGACTCACGAACAGGCACAAATGCTGGGGTTGACTGCTACATCCGTAAAGGATATGCAACAAACTTTTAACTTTAGTGACTGGCTACGCCAGTTCTGCGTTGGTTGAATATTCTTCTTTGGCTTCTGCACGGCTCTGTAGTCCAGCTTGATCCTGTTTGGCTTGATGTTCTTGCAGTCTGGTCAAAGTCGCAGAATCACATCCTCCTTTGGAGTTATTTACTTGTCCTACCTCCATGGCAGTGTTCGGGATGTCAGCCTGGTCCATAGCATAGCCCGTCCACTGCCTGCAGCAGCCTAGCCTGCAAGCTTATCTGCTCATTTATTCTCTCTTACACCTGCATGCCCTGGCACAAAAATGAAACAGAGATGAGTCAGTTTGGACCTACTAAGAGATTCAAGCCATGGTCTTCTGGCCCAACCCATTTCGATGTTCCTTAGCATACTCAAAGAGTTGCTGAGAAAACATGCGTGGGTAGAATAAATCAAGTAAATGATAACCTCATCTCCTTTGGTGAAACCTCACTTCCAGAGACAAAAGCGTGCACCTATTTAAGTAGCAATGTGAACAAAGATGGGGAACACATAAAGATATCAAAATATTACAAAGGGCATGAGGAGGAAATGTGTGAAGTCAAACAAAATTAAACTAGGCACCAAACTTATATATTCGGTTCTAGCATTAAATCAGTACTATTATGTACATAAGAAACATGAATAACAACTGAAACCATTACTAATGAACTAATAACATGAATTATCTGGAGCCTGTGAAAAATAGGAGTAAAATGGTATAACAGAATACTAAAGTGGAGCTCATGGAGAGAATTACACAGCTACCAGAAAACTAAGAGGTGAAGAAAAGATGTAGCACTAGATAGGACATACTCAGAGAAAACCTGATAATATTATAAATACAAAGACCTCTGAATTTAATCCACAGGACAAAAGAAATAGAAAAAAAAATAAAAACACATCGAGCATAGAAGCAGAGACAAATTAATATATGGGGAGGACATGGACAAAGCTGCACAGGACAGCTTGGAGTGAGTTGGTCAAGCACCAATTCCCCCCAATTGCCCATACAGGCAAAGGAAGAAGGGCCCTTTTACATGCTTTGCGGTGTACTGGGCGTATGGAGCCAGACCCATAATTGTACAGGCCAATCAGCACTTGGGGGGTGGGGTGGTCAATACCACGCCAGATGCCTTGGCTTTCCCAAGACATCTTCTGGTGCCCACTTCAGGCTCGATCAACACGGGAGCTGAGGTCATTTGTAAATATCTGCCTCAATGTGAATTCAAACCCATGACTACTGGGCCTGCAGGTAAACATCTAGCCACTACATTCCCTGTTTTCCATTGATGATCCTAAATACTGGCTCCACCACGTTCACAGAGGGGACAATAAAGTTTTACTACACTCCAGGATAGAGGAAACATGAAAACAAAAGACCATGAGGTACCTTTATATTCCAGAATAGAAGTGAAAACATAAAAAACCACAAGGTTTCTACCCCAGGGTAGAAGTGGAAATATTAAGACATGAGGTGCCTCAACATTCACAGATAGAAGTAGAAACATTAAGACATGAGGTGCGTCAACACTCAACGATAGAAGTGGAAATATTAAGACATGAGGTGCCTCAACATTCACAGATAGAAGTGGAAACATTAAGACATGAGGTGCGTCAACACTCAAAGATGGAAGTGGAAACATTAAGACATGAGGTGCCTCAACACTCACAGATAGAAGTGGAAACATTAAGACATGAGGTGCCTCAACACTCATAGTTAGAAGTGGAAACATTAAGACATGAGGTGCGTCAACACTCAAAGATGGAAGTGGAAACATTAAGACATGAGGTGCCTCAACACTCACAGATAGAAGTGGAAACATTAAGACATGAGGTGCCTCAACACTCACAGATAGAAGTGGAAACATTAAGACATGAGGTGCCTCAACACTCATAGTTAGAAGTGGAAACATTAAGACATGAGGTGCCTCAACACTCACAGATAGAAGTGGTAACATTAAGACATGAGGTGCCTCAACATTCACAGATAGAAGTGGAAACATTAAGACATGAGGTGCCTCAACACTCACAGATAGAAGTGGAAACATTAAGACATGAGGTGCCTCAACACTCACAGAAAGAAGTGGAAACATTAAGACATGAGGTGCCTCAACACTCACAGATAGAAGTGGAAACATTAAGACATGAGGTGCCTCAACACTCAAGATAGAAGTGGAAACATTAAGACATGAGGTGCCTCAACACTCACAGATAGAAGTGGAAACATTAAGACATGAGGTGCCTCAACACTCACAGATAGAAGTGGAAACATTAAGACATGAGGTGCCTCAACACTCACAGATAGAAGTGGAAACATTAAGACATGAGGTGCCTCAACACTCAAAGATAGAAGTGGAAACATTAAGACATGAGGTGCCTCAACACTCACAGATAGAAGTGGAAACATTAAGACATGAGGTGCCTCAACACTCACAGATAGAAGTGGAAACATTAAGACATGAGGTGCCTCAACACTCACAGTTAGTAAGTGGAAACATTAAGACAGGAGGTGCCTCAAACACTCAAAGATGGAAGTGGAAACATTAAGACATGAGGTGCCTCAATCACTCACAGATAGAAGTGGAAACATTAAGACATGAGGTGCCTAAAATTCACAATAGAGAGTGGAAACATTAAGAACATGAGTGCTCCAACACTCAAGATGGAAGTGGAGACATTAAGACATGAGGTGCCTCAACACTCACAGATAGAAGTGGAAACATTAAGACATGAGGTGCCTCACACTCACAGATAGAAGTGGAAACATTAAGACATGTGGTGCCTCAACACTCACAGATGGAAGTGGAAACATTAAGACATGTGGTGCCTCAACACTCAAAGATAGAAGTGGAAACATTAAGACATGAGGTGCCTCAACACTCACAGATAGAAGTGGAAACATTAAGACATGAGGTGCCTCAACACTCACAGATAGAAGTGGAAACATTAAGACATGTGGTGCCTCAACACTCACAGATAGAAGTGGAAACATTAAGACATGTGGTGCGTCAACACTCACAGATAGAAGTGGAAACATTAAGACATGAGGTGCCTCAACACTCACAGATAGAAGTGGAAACATTAAGACATGAGGTGCCTCAACACTCAAAGATAGAAGTGGAAACATTAAGACATGAGGTGCCTCAACACACAGATAGAAGTGGAAACATTAAGATATGAGGTGCCTCAACACTCAAAGATAGAAGTGGAAACATTAAGACATGAGGTGCCTCAACACACACAGATAGAAGTGGAAACATTAAGACATGAGGTACCTCAACACTCAAAGATAGAAGTGGAAACATTAAGACATGAGGTGCGTCAACTCTCACAGATAGAAGTGGAAACATTAAGACATGAGGTTCCTGAAACCTCAAAGATAGAAGTGGAAACATTAAGATATAAGGTGCCACAACACTCAAAGACAGAAGTGGAAACATTAAGACATGAGGTGCCTCAACACTCATAGATAGAAGTGGAAACATTAAGACATGAGGTGCCTCAACACTCACAGATAGAAGTGGAAACATTAAGACATGAGGTATCTCAACACTCAAAGACAGAAGTGGAAACAAACAGGGCTGTAAAGTACTTCAACACCACTGGGTAGAAGTGGAGACAAATAGACTGTAAGGTACCTCAACACTCCTAGGTAGAAGAGTATAGAATATCTGACACTGCAAGATACCCTCTACACTCTAGGGTACAATAATACAGGATCACTTCAAGGTAGAATAGTACAGAATAATGTGAGGGTAAAAGAGTATAGAATAAATAAGACTACAAGATACCACTACACTCTAGGGTAGAAGAGTACAGAATATATAAGAGTGCAAGATACCGCTACACTCTAGGGTAGAAGAGTACAGAAAATATAAGTCTGTAAGATACCACTACACTCTAGGGTAGAAGAGTACAGAATATATAAGTCTGCAAGATATTGCTACACTCTAGGGTAGAAGAGTATAGAATATATGCGTCTGTAAGATACCATTACACTCTAGGGTAGAAGAGTACAGAATATATAAGAGTGCAAGATACAGCTACACTCTAGGGTAGAAGAGTACAGAATATATAAGTCTGCAAGATATTGCTACACTCTAGGGTAGAAGAGTACAGAATATATAAAACTGCAAGATACTGCTACACTCTAGGGTCGAAGAGTACAGAATATATCAGAGTGCAAGACACCGCTACACTCTAGGGTCAAAGAGTACAGAATATATAACACACATAGAAGTGGAAACATTAAGACACGAGGTACCTCAACACTCAACACTCAAAGATAGAAGTGGAAACATTAAGACATGAGGTGCCTCAACACTCAAAGATAGAAGTGGAAACATTAAGACATGAGGTGCCTCAACACTCAAAGATAGAAGTGGAAACATTAAGACATGAGGTACCTCAACACTCAACACTCAAAGATAGAAGTGGAAACATTAAGACATGAGGTACCTCAACACTCACAGATAGAAGTGGAAACATTAAGACATGAGGTGCCTCAACACTCACAGATAGAAGTGGAAACATTAAGACATGAGGTGCCTCAACACTCACAGATAGAAGTGGAAACATTAAGACATGAGGTGCCTCAACACACAGATAGAAGTGGAAACATTAAGATATGAGGTAACTCAACACTCAAAGATAGAAGTGGAAACATTAAGACATGAGGTGCGTCAACTCTCACAGATAGAAGTGGAAACATTAAAACATGAGGTTCCTGAAACCTCAAAGATAGAAGTGGAAACATTAAGATATAAGGTGCCACAACACTCAAAGACAGAAGTGGAAACATTAAGACATGAGGTGCCTCAACACTCATAGATAGAAGTGGAAACATTAAGACATGAGGTGCCTCAACACTCACAGATAGAAGTGGAAACATTAAGACATGAGGTATCTCAACACTCAAAGACAGAAGTGGAAACAAACAGGACTGTAAAGTACTTCAACACCACTGGGTAGAAGTGGAGACAAATAGACTGTAAGGTACCTCAACACTCCTAGGTAGAAGAGTATAGAATATCTGACACTGCAAGATACCCTCTACACTCTAGGGTACAATAATACAGGATCACTTCAAGGTAGAATAGTACAGAATAATGTGAGGGTAAAAGAGTATAGAATAAATAAGACTACAAGATACCACTACACTCTAGGGTAGAAGAGTACAGAATATATAAGAGTGCAAGATACCGCTACACTCTAGGGTAGAAGAGTACAGAATATATAAGTCTGCAAGATACCACTACACTCTAGGGTAAAAGAGTACAGAATATATAAGAGTGCAAGATACCGCTACACTCTAGGGTAGAAGAGTACAGAAAATATAAGTGTGTAAGATACCACTACACTCTAGGGTAGAAGAGTACAGAATATATAAGTCTGCAAGATATTGCTACACTCTAGGGTAGAAGAGTATAGAATATATGCGTCTGTAAGATACCACTACACTCTAGGGTAGAAGAGTACAGAATATATAAGAGTGCAAGATACAGCTACACTCTAGGGTAGAAGAGTACAGAATATATAAGTCTGTAAGATACCACTACACTCTAGGGTAGAAGAGTACAAAATATATAAGTCTGCAAGATATTGCTACACTCTAGGGTAGAAGAGTACAGAATATATAAGAGTGCAAGATACCACTACACTCTAGGGTAGAAGAGTATAGAATATATGCGTCTGTAAGATACCACTACACTCTAGGGTAGAAGAGTACAGAATATATAAGAGTGCAAGATACAACTACACTCTAGGGTAGAAGAGTACAGAATATATAAGTCTGTAAGATACCACTACACTCTAGGGTAGAAGAGTACAAAATATATAAGTCTGCAAGATATTGCTACACTCTATGGTAGAAGAGTACAGAATATATAAGAGTGCAAGATACCGCTACACTCTAGGGTAGAAGAGTACAGAAAATATAAGTCTGTAAGATACCACTACACTCTAGGGTAGAAGAGTACAGAATATATAAGTCTGCAAGATATTGCTACACTCTAGGGTAGAAGAGTATAGAATATATGCGTCTGTAAGATACCATTACACTCTAGGGTAGAAGAGTACAGAATATATAAGAGTGCAAGATACAGCTACACTCTAGGGTAGAAGAGTACAGAATATATAAGTCTGCAAGATATTGCTACACTCTAGGGTAGAAGAGTACAGAATATATAAAACTGCAAGATACTGCTACACTCTAGGGTCGAAGAGTACAGAATATATCAGAGTGCAAGACACCGCTACACTCTAGGGTCAAAGAGTACAGAATATATAACACACATAGAAGTGGAAACATTAAGACATGAGGTACCTCAACACTCAACACTCAAAGATAGAAGTGGAAACATTAAGACATGAGGTGCCTCAACACTCAAAGATAGAAGTGGAAACATTAAGACATGAGGTGCCTCAACACTCAAAGATAGAAGTGGAAACATTAAGACATGAGGTACCTCAACACTCAACACTCAAAGATAGAAGTGGAAACATTAAGACATGAGGTACCTCAACACTCACAGATAGAAGTGGAAACATTAAGACATGAGGTGCCTCAACACTCACAGATAGAAGTGGAAACATTAAGACATGAGGTGCCTCAACACTCACAGATAGAAGTGGAAACATTAAGACATGAGGTGCCTCAACACACAGATAGAAGTGGAAACATTAAGATATGAGGTGCCTCAACACTCAAAGATAGAAGTGGAAACATTAAGACATGAGGTGCCTCAACACACACAGATAGAAGTGGAAACATTAAGACATGAGGTAACTCAACACTCAAAGATAGAAGTGGAAACATTAAGACATGAGGTGCGTCAACTCTCACAGATAGAAGTGGAAACATTAAAACATGAGGTTCCTGAAACCTCAAAGATAGAAGTGGAAACATTAAGATATAAGGTGCCACAACACTCAAAGATAGAAGTGGAAACATTAAGACATGAGGTGCCTCAACACACAGATAGAAGTGGAAACATTAAGATATGAGGTGCCTCAACACTCAAAGATAGAAGTGGAAACATTAAGACATGAGGTGCCTCAACACACACAGACAGAAGTGGAAACATTAAGACATGAGGTGCCTCAACACTCATAGATAGAAGTGGAAACATTAAGACATGAGGTGCCTCAACACTCACAGATAGAAGTGGAAACATTAAGACATGAGGTATCTCAACACTCAAAGACAGAAGTGGAAACAAACAGGACTGTAAAGTACTTCAACACCACTGGGTAGAAGTGGAGACAAATAGACTGTAAGGTACCTCAACACTCCTAGGTAGAAGAGTATAGAATATCTGACACTGCAAGATACCCTCTACACTCTAGGGTACAATAATACAGGATCACTTCAAGGTAGAATAGTACAGAATAATGTGAGGGTAAAAGAGTATAGAATAAATAAGACTACAAGATACCACTACACTCTAGGGTAGAAGAGTACAGAATATATAAGAGTGCAAGATACCGCTACACTCTAGGGTAGAAGAGTATAGAATATATAAGAGTGCAAGATACCGCTACACTCTAGGGTAGAAGAGTACAGAATATATAAGAGTGCAAGATACCGCTACACTCTAGGGTAGAAGAGTACAGAAAATATAAGTCTGTAAGATACCACTACACTCTAGGGTAGAAGAGTACAGAATATATAAGTCTGCAAGATATTGCTACACTCTAGGGTAGAAGAGTATAGAATATATGCGTCTGTAAGATACCACTACACTCTAGGGTAGAAGAGTACAGAATATATAAGAGTGCAAGATACAGCTACACTCTAGGGTAGAAGAGTACAGAATATATAAGTCTGTAAGATACCACTACACTCTAGGGTAGAAGAGTACAAAATATATAAGTCTGCAAGATATTGCTACACTCTAGGGTAGAAGAGTACAGAATATATAAGAGTGCAAGATACCACTACACTCTAGGGTAGAAGAGTATAGAATATATGCGTCTGTAAGATACCACTACACTCTAGGGTAGAAGAATACAGAATATATAAGAGTGCAAGATACCACTACACTCTAGGGTAGAAGAGTACAGAATATATAAGTCTGTAAGATACCACTACACTCTAGGGTAGAAGAGTACAGAATATATAAGTCTGCAAGATATTGCTACACTCTAGGGTAGAAGAGTATAGAATATATGCGTCTGTAAGATACCACTACACTCTAGGGTAGAAGAGTACAGAAAATATAAGAGTGCAAGATACAACTACACTCTAGGGTAGAAGAGTACAGAATATATAAGTCTGTAAGATACCACTACACTCTAGGGTAGAAGAGTACAAAATATATAAGTCTGCAAGATATTGCTACACTCTATGGTAGAAGAGTACAGAATATATAAGAGTGCAAGATACCACTACACTCTAGGGTAGAAGAGTATAGAATATATGCGTCTGTAAGATACCACTACACTCTAGGGTAGAAGAATACAGAATATATAAGAGTGCAAGATACCACTACACTCTAGGGTAGAAGAGTACAGAATATATAAGTCTGTAAGATACCACTACACTCTAGGGTAGAAGAGTACAGAATATATAAGTCTGCAAGATATTGCTACACTCTAGGGTAGAAGAGTACAGAATATATAAGTCTGCAAGATACCACTAAACTCTAGGGTAGAAGAGTACAGAATATATAAGTCTGCAAGATATTGCTACACTCTAGGGTAGAAGAGTACAGAATATATAAAACTGCAAGATACTGCTACACTCTAGGGTCGAAGAGTACAGAATATATCAGAGTGCAAGACACCGCTACACTCTAGGGTCAAAGAGTACAGAATATATAAAACACATAGAAGTGGAAACATTAAGACATGAGGTACCTCAACACTCAACACTCAAAGATAGAAGTGGAAACATTAAGACATGAGGTGCCTCAACACTCAAAGATAGAAGTGGAAACATTAAGACATGAGGTGCCTCAACACTCAAAGATAGAAGTGGAAACATTAAGACATGAGGTACCTCAACACTCAACACTCAAAGATAGAAGTGGAAACATTAAGACATGAGGTACCTCAACACTCACAGATAGAAGTGGAAACATTAAGACATGAGGTGCCTCAACACTCACAGATAGAAGTGGAAACATTAAGACATGAGGTGCGTCAACTCTCACAGATAGAAGTGGAAACATTAAGACATGAGGTTCCTGAAACCTCAAAGATAGAAGTGGAAACATTAAGATATAAGGTGCCACAACACTCAAAGACAGAAGTGGAAACATTAAGACATGAGGTGCCTCAACACTCATAGATAGAAGTGGAAACATTAAGACATGAGGTGCCTCAACACTCACAGATAGAAGTGGAAACATTAAGACATGAGGTATCTCAACACTCAAAGACAGAAGTGGAAAAAAACAGGGCTGTAAAGTACTTCAACACCACTGGGTAGAAGTGGAGACAAATAGACTGTAAGGTACCTCAACACTCCTAGGTAGAAGAGTATAGAATATCTGACACTGCAAGATACCCTCTACACTCTAGGGTACAATAATACAGGATCACTTCAAGGTAGAATAGTACAGAATAATGTGAGGGTAAAAGAGTATAGAATAAATAAGACTACAAGATACCACTACACTCTAGGGTAGAAGAGTACAGAATATATAAGAGTGCAAGATACCGCTACACTCTAGGGTAGAAGAGTACAGAATATATAAGTCTGCAAGATACCACTACACTCTAAGGTAGAAGAGTACAGAATATATAAGAGTGCAAGATACCGCTACACTCTAGGGTAGAAGAGTACAGAAAATATAAGTCTGTAAGATACCACTACACTCTAGGGTAGAAGAGTACAGAATATATAAGTCTGCAAGATATTGCTACACTCTAGGGTAGAAGAGTATAGAATATATGCGTCTGTAAGATACCATTACACTCTAGGGTAGAAGAGTACAGAATATATAAGAGTGCAAGATACAGCTACACTCTAGGGTAGAAGAGTACAGAATATATAAGTCTGTAAGATACCACTACACTCTAGGGTAGAAGAGTACAAAATATATAAGTCTGCAAGATATTGCTACACTCTAGGGTAGAAGAGTACAGAATATATAAGAGTGCAAGATACCACTACACTCTAGGGTAGAAGAGTATAGAATATATGCGTCTGTAAGATACCACTACACTCTAGGGTAGAAGAATACAGAATATATAAGAGTGCAAGATACCACTACACTCTAGGGTAGAAGAGTACAGAATATATAAGTCTGTAAGATACCACTACACTCTAGGGTAGAAGAGTACAGAATATATAAGTCTGCAAGATATTTGCTACACTCTAGGGTAGAAGAGTACAGAATATATGCGTCTGTAAGATACCACTACACTCTAGGGTAGAAGAGTACAGAATATATAAGAGTGCAAGATACAACTACACTCTAGGGTAGAAGAGTACAGAATATATAAGTCTGTAAGATACCACTACACTCTAGGGTAGAAGAGTACAAAATATATAAGTCTGCAAGATATTGCTACACTCTAGGGTAGAAGAGTACAGAATATATAAGAGTGCAAGATACCACTACACTCTAGGGTAGAAGAATACAGAATATATAAGAGTGCAAGATACCACTACACTCTAGGGTAGAAGAGTACAGAATATATAAGTCTGTAAGATACCACTACACTCTAGGGTAGAAGAGTACAGAATATATAAGTCTGCAAGATATTGCTACACTCTAGGGTAGAAGAGTACAGAATATATAAGTCTGCAAGATACCACTACACTCTAGGGTAGAAGAGTACAGAATATATAAGTCTGCAAGATATTGCTACACTCTAGGGTAGAAGAGTACAGAATATATAAAACTGCAAGATACTGCTACACTCTAGGGTCGAAGAGTACAGAATATATCAGAGTGCAAGACACCGCTACACTCTAGGGTCAAAGAGTACAGAATATATAAAACTGCAAGATACTGCTACACTCTAGGGTCGAAGAGTACAGAATATATAAGAGTGCAAGATATTGCTACACTCTAGGGTAGAAGAGTACAGAATATATAAGAGTGCAAGACACCGCTACACCCTAGGGTAAAAGAGTACAGAATATATAAAACTGCAAGATACTGCTACACTCCAGGGTAGAAGAGTACAGAATATATAAGACTGCAAGATACTGCTACACTCTAGGGTAAAAGTTTATAGAATAAATAAGACTGCAAGATATTGCTACTCTCTATGGTAAAAGAGTACAGAATAAATAAGACTGCAAGATACTTCTACACTCCAGGGCAGATGAGGACAGACAAAAATGAACAAGCATGTACCACTCACTCTCTGACCGGTGACATGGAAGACGAGGAAGCTACTGCTGGTGACAAGCTGACCTAGCTGTACTTTGGTAATGGTAACTGCCGTGCCTATAGCTCTCACAACAATACCAGACTCTCCCTCCAGGTCAAAGTTCTGGAAATAACTGCAAGATGTTTTGATGAGTGTTACAATTATTCACAAAATATTTAACTCTTCTGCAAATATTTTATTTTAAGTATAACAGTGAATGAAGAAAGGGTGATTATCTTAAAAAGGATAACAATCCGTTACAGAAATGATTGGTATAAACAAATATATTAACTCTTAAAGTCACAAGAGATTAGTATCTCGCGCAGATATTGCCAAGCTTCCCTGGTTGCATAACTTCTACTGAAGATTTGATTAATTTTGTCCTGGTTCATCATCATCATCTTTACCAACATCATCATCACCATCAACAACATCATCATCATCACCAACATCATCATCATCATCATAATCATCACCAATATCATCATCATCATCCTCACCAACATCATCATCTTCAACATCATCACCATCATCACAAACATCATCACCAACATCGTCATCATCACCAACATTATCATCATCATCACCACAAACATCATTATTCATCACCACTGCCAACATCATCATCATTACCAATATCATCACTACCAGCATCATCACCAACATCACAATCATCATTATCAACATCATGATCACCAACATCATCACAATTATCATCATCACCAACATCATCATCATCACCACCAGCATCATCACCAACATCATCACCACCAACATCATCACCACCAACATCATGTAGCAGGTCCTGTGCAGATATCCCCTCTAATCATGGCCAACTGAAAAGTTTCTCAATCCCTGGCCCAAGAGATCTGCCATGTGTCCTCTGCCCATCTTCACGTTGATCGACTCCTGACATTTCTTCTATGAACCATGCCTTCCACCATTTTTCTGTCAAATCCACTGTGACGTTTAGTATGGCCAAAATATTTCAGTTTTCAAGAAATGATAATGCTCTGTGTAAGCCAGTTTTATTATATGTTTCAGATCTTGAAGAATGTCCATTTTCTTCCTCTTGGTCAATAATATTCTAAGAACTTTTCTGTACCATTTAAGTTCAGAAGTCCTGATTTTCTTCTTCACTGACTGCAAAATGGATATAAGTTGTAAATGCACCCTTTATTATCACTTATAATGTCAGTATAGATGAAGATGCCCATAGTGATGGCACAATAGTGTACACCAATAGCTCTGTGTATCATGGAAAGAAATCTGGCCAAGGATTCTCAGCTGGAGTCAGGGGAAGGTTGTTTTTTTTTTGCTTTGAACTCATAGTCCATACATGTGCTACCATTTCTAGTGCACTGAACAGATTTCTACGTATAGATTAGCTTTCCCTTTAATCAGTGGTCCACGCCATTAGATGAGCACAGTCTGACTTTTGAGATACTTGTATTTTACGTCCCAAAGTCAAGGATGAGAAGTCAACATTTTAGTCCAACTGACCAGTGTAGGGGTTGAACCCGCTACCTCAGGGGGAAGTTGTTGCCAGCAGAGTGGAGACTATAGATCTGCAACCTTAAGTATGAACAAGTAGATGACTGTGATCACAGCAGCCTGGAGGTGACTAGTGGGTACTTGAGTCACTACAGCAATCAGTGTCTGGGTCTCAGTCCATTCTGTGTAGTGGACAAAATGGACAAATGTGGCATGAGTTTGTACCCAATACAGACACTTCTTTCTTACAAAGACTTACACTTATGTACTGTCTGGGTCATGCTGGAGTGTGAGGCAACGAGTGAGCAGATCTGCTGGGCTTCATGAGTGCCAGTAGATGGAACAGCAGTGATGAACAAAATAGACAGTAGGTGGAACAGCCATGATGGACAAGATAGACAGGTGGAACAGCCATGAGGGACAAGATAGACAGTAGGTGGAACAGCCGTGATGGACAAGATAGACAATAGGTGGAAGTCGTGATGGACAAGATAGAAAGTAGATGGAACAGTCTTGATGAACAAGATAGACAGTAGATGGAACAGCTACGATGGACAAGATAGAAAGTAGATGGAACAGTCATGATGGACAAGATACAATAGATGGAACAGTCATGATGGAAAAGACAGACAGTAGATGGAACAGCCATGATGGACAAGATAGAAAGTAGATGGAACAGCTATGATGGACATGATAGACAGTAGACGGAACAGTCATGATGGACAAGATAGACAGTAGATGGAAGTCGTGATGGACAAGATAGACAGTAGATGGAACAGCTATGATGGACAAGATAGAAAGTAGATGGAACAGTCGTGATGGACAAGATAGACAGTAGATGGAACAGCTATGATGGACAAGATAGACAGTAGATGGAACAGTCATGATGGACAAGATACAATAGATGAAACAGTCATGATGGAAAAGACAGACAGTAGATGGAACAGCCGTGATGGACAAGATAGACAGTAGATGGAACAGCTATGATGGACAAGATAGAAAGTAGATAGAACAGCTATGATGGACAAGATAGACAGTAGATGGAAGTCATGATGGACAAGATAGAAAGTAGATGGAACAGCTATGATGGACAGGATAGAAAGTAGATGGAACAGTCGTTATGGACAAGATACAATAGATAAAACAGTCATGATGGAAAAGACAGACAGTAGATGGAACAGCCGCGATGGACAAGATAGAAAGTAGATGGAACTGTCATGATGGACAAGATACAATAGATGAAACAGTCATGATGGAAAAGACAGTGGATGGAACAGTTGTGATGGACAAGACAGACTTTCTTAAAGCTATCTAAGAATTGCTAGTTAAATATCCAATAACAGATCAAACAACAAACTTAAGACTGCTTAAGTCTAGATTTAAGTTTGGTTCCAGCAAGGAAGGATGCATAACTAGATGAACCTCGCTTATCTGCAACCAGTGTGTTACTGGAACTGCACACATTACAATTGCTAAAGGAAACTGAGCATGTATGGGTTTTTCCTGGAATGCTATGTCAATTCTTAGAAACCAAACTATCGTCAATATATTTTCAAAGATCAAGGAAATAATTAACCCTTACTCTTTAACAGTAAATGAAAACTCAGAGAGAAAATTCTGCTCCAAACCCAAGAAATAGCTTAGATTGACATATTTACATGAATAGCTAGAACAGAGTAATTCATCACCTCGTGGTGAAGTTGTCAAGCTGTCTGACTCAGGCTCAGAAAATTGAGGGTTCAATTCCGGGCCGCGATCTTCGGTTCACGAGTGCATTTTTTATTACTCCTGAGGGTCATCGCTGGAACAACGGAGTTCGTGCTTTGTGCGACGCTTTCCAAGCTGCAGGAAAGAGACTGAGCAATATGGGATAAAACCCAGTGCAATGAAGTCGACCCTGTCGACTTTCAACCGACTTTTTGTTATCTCCTAGTGGAGGATGGACCTAAACCAATGCCAAGCCGTTCTATCTTCTGCTATCTCCTGCAGCTCTATCTATGTCAATAATCATCTGTCTCTAATTTTCTCCATTTGGTTTTCAGATCTCCCTCTATTTCATTTGCCCTGTGCATTCCAGAAGAATTTTCTAGTTATAACAGGTTTTCTCAAAGCGTGTCCTATCCTGTGTTATCAGTCTTTTCCTCAGATCTTGATTCACTGGAAACTCTAGTTCTGTTCTAAACTCTGCATCAATGATTCTGTCATAAAATTAGAGACCTATTCTGGCAGGCACCAGTTAATGAAAGACCTCTTGGTAAAAGTAATATTTTTCCAGAACTGATGGATAGTTAAAGAACAAGTGATATAGTTATTATAAATGAAAATACAGTGAGTTGCTTCATACAAAATGAGTGACCTTTGGCTGCCATGAATGTCCTCTGACACTGCAGCACACCCATCTGAGACTCTGGTCATCATCTAGCCAGATGTTTGCCTCAACTTTCTGGTGCCCATGCTAAGCTTAGTCAACCTGGGAAACAATCAATGCCCTCGAGGGGGATTTGAACATATGATCACCTGACTGGTAGGCAAGCGTGCTAGCCGCCATGCTACCACATCTCCCATCTACAGTAATTTACCTGGTTTGTTTTGTTTTGTTTTTGTTTTTGCGTCCGCTCGCTTTGAACTCAAGTGTAGTCCATACACAGCTAAATTCTAGTAGTGCTGGACTAAATTTTGCATGTGGATTAGCTTTCCCTTTTAACAGTGTCCCTCGCCATCAAGCAACCTCACTCCAACTTCAGAGGTACTTATAATTTACTTTCCCAAGTCAAGAACGATAGGTCAACATTTTAGTCGAACTGTCCGGTGTGGGGGCTGAACCCCTTACCGCGGCATTAGCACAACGGATGTTCAAGAGCTCGCATTATTATCCATTTGGCCATGCTGACCTACATTTACCTGGTAAATATTGTGTTCATTAACATTGTCTGGTTTAAATTGTTGCAACCCTACTTATGTTGAGCAGCTTAGTACATAGTTAGTTGCATATCCTTACAGGGCATAGCAGTCAACCCCAGCATTCTTTAGCTGTCTGTGATTTCTTGGCAAGTTTATATTCAGTAGTTTGCCATTGCTTTCTGAACGATCAGCATTCATACCATGTGATAAAAACCAAAACAAGGCGGACTGCTTCCAAATCGTCCACAGCTGTGTTTTAAAAGTGGTATGCAGGATTATGAACTGCGTCTGTAACCCCTTTGCCGCAGAGCCGGTTTAGTACACAATGTGTTAATATTTCATACAATGAATAACAGGTACAAGTAATCTCAAGACAGATTGGGATGTGCAGCTCATGGAGAGAACTAAACAAATAACAGTGTATCAAGGGGTGAAGAAAAAACACAGGCACTGGATAGGGGCAGCACTGAGAACACCTGATAGTATAGCAAATTCCTCTGTCTGGAAACAATAAAGCATATGAAATAACACTCAGAGGAGAGAATTAGAGACAGAAATGAATAATATGGGAAACAAATGGACAGAGCTGCATGAGAATAGCAAAGGATAGACTAGGAATTGGTTGAGGTCTATGCCTCAATGGGGGATATAGAATGAGGCATATACCTCAATGGGGGATATAGAATGAGAAGATAAGGGTTGAAAAAAATCAGATCTTTATGTATACTTGGCTATGGCGCTGAGTTGGGGGTCACAACACATCTCTACCTCACCATTGATTTCCAAGAAAAGTGTCTCTTATCCACTTTATGAGGCTGGATCAATCCCAAAGATCAGATAAAACATCCTGTGAGTAATGGAGGTTGAACCTATTACTAATACCTTGGTAAGAAAGTTTCCTAACCATTACGCCAGCAGGGATCAAGTAAACAATGACCTACCCTAATACTGCATTGCCTCCCATCTCCATAACTTTGACACCAATTTTCCGCTGTAAGGTACCTGTTGTAGCAGAACAATGTCATTAATCAACAGACAACTACGAAGGGGCTTCAAATGAAAACCTTAAAAGTGTGATAGAAATTACAATAACCATGCCATTCTTTTTTAACATGTCAATATTGTTGTTAAGAATGCCAAGAGTGTTAAGCATGTGACACCACAGTGTAGATGAACACTGTGACATCATAAGGACAGTTTAAAGATGGCCGCCCCACTTTTGGCATGCACCATCCGCTTTTTTATCAGTGAAGGGGTGAAACCTATACAAATTCATCAGCGAATGAAGGTCCAGTATGGTGATGCATGCCTGTCAGTCTAGCAAGTGTATGAGTGAAGTAGGAAGTTTCAAAACAGTATGACTTTCATGACAGACTTTTCAGTCCAATGAAGAGGTACAAGAGGTGGGGGAATTTTTTTCTACAGGAATCCAAGCACTTTATCGGCGCTGGAGCACTTGCATTGTACGCAGTGGTGACCACATCAAAAAATTATACATGTGTTCTTTACTTTTTCGGAATATATTCCCACACACAAATTAAGATTTTCACTTGAATGTATAAGCATATTCATGTTTATTGTTAAAGCCTTTATGCCATGAGACGTATTGAATATATGCTAAAAACAAAAGTAAATGATTATTTCACACACACAAAGCATAATCAGTAAATGGTGCTAGCCCCATATTCTCATAAACCCGCTGGCACTTGATGGGTGACGTGGCTAATATCACACCAGCCTTCCTTACTTTCCATCACATTTCCTGGTACAAATTTAAGGCTGGGTCAATACGGGAGCCCATTTTCCAAGCTTCAAATATGGAAACCCGACACACAACAGAATATTTACTCAAAGTTTTAAAAAGTTAGTTGCATATCCTTTACAGGACATCGCAGTCAACCCTAGCATTTGTTGACTATTTGTGATTTCTTAGCAAGTTTATGTTCAGTAGTTTGTGACTGCTTTATGAACAACAGACACTCATAGTATTATGTGTCAAAGCAGGACAACATGTCCAAATGAAACTAGAGTACTGGTTGAAAGACTCTCATAGCTTCATGATGAACTTCTTTATTTCTCTTGTGAGGGTGGTGGGGCACAGCCAGTTATGCACCTACAGGGTCTATATGTCTGACTTCCGCGTGCATTTGTGTAAGTTTTGTTTCCCCTAGTCAAGGTAACAGGCTTTATCTACCCAAGTGTAGCTTTTCTTTCCTAACAATTTTGTCCTGTGCAGCTGCCTTATGATCTCTTTAAGTTTTCCAACTGTGGTAGGATATTTAAGATGCACACATTCCACACAGGACCTGTTGTTTTTCACCCTTGTCTGAGAAGGCTAGGTATCGAAACTCACTAGCCCAGAGATCAGACCACGTGTGGAGGTCGTCATGGGCGAATGGATCAGTGCTTGTTCTTAAACATCCGGTGTGTTGATGCTGAGGTTGCTGCGTTCAATCCCTACACTGGTCAGTTGGACGAAAATGTTGACTTCTCGTCCTTGACTTGAGGACGTAAATGATAAGTACCTCTGAAGTTGGAGTAGGTTCTCTAGCGAGGGATGCTGGTAAAAGGGAAAGCTAATCCACACACACAAATCATTCCAGCGCACTATAAAGCACATAATGAACTACTTTAGTTCAAAGCAAGCGAACACAAAACAAAGAAATTAAGATGTGTGATATCAGACCAGTGGTTTTTGAAAAAAATTGCCAGTCCCATGCTGAGACTGAACCCAGTGCATCTGAGCCTAAGCAGACGCTGCAACCTCTTGACCATGGCGTTCCCCACTTTACTGTAAATAGACACAATGTAACTAACATCCTTTAGAGTATGAATGAGGGAAAATACACACAAAAACACACTTCTTGACAGTTTCTTCTTCTATCTTCTTCTTCTTTGCATTAATCCAGAATATTTTTTGGACATGATTGTGTTGTGCCTCTTTCCAGCAGAGCTGTGATATTTGCGCCTTTCGGCCAACGCATCCAACTTAAGCTGGCATTTGTTGACCAGGTTAAAATTCCCGGGTGACAGTTTCAAGACCACTGACTGTTGTTCCCTTCTTGGTTCAGCACAAAACTACAGTAACATTACAAGACAGCCTGCCTGAGAGTTTAGAAAACAGCCTTTGTCTTGCTTCATTAGATGCCCTTGGGGTTCGGATCTTTTCAATCCACTGATACTCAGGATCATCATTGACCACCAGCTCCTCAATGAAGCCTAGGATGTTCTGCACACGCCAGCCAGATGGAACTGCACAAGCTGAAAGTAGAAAAAAAAGCTTTAAAAGGCAAGTGGGTTGACTTCACTGCACCAGGTTTTATCCCAGTTGGCTGAGCCTCTTTCCGCAGGCTGGGCATGCTGAAGGCATCACACAAAAGTATGAACTCCATAGCTCTAGCGATGACCCCCAGGAGTCTGTGAGAAATTTGCACTTGTGAACCGAATGTCACAGCCTAGAATCTAACCTGAACTCTGTAGCTGCAGCGATGACCCCCAGGAGTCTATGAGAAAATTGCACTTGTGAACCAAATGTCATAGCCTGGAATCTAACCCACAACCTTTGGAATGTCAGCCAGGCAGCGTAACCACTTCACCACGAAGACTCCCAGTAGAAAAACAGACCTGGAGTCCAAAAAATACAAATGTTTAATTCATATTTATTTCGGTTTTTAAATAATAACATCTAGAGAGAAACAAAATAGTAAAAATGAATAGACAAATATTACATATTTTCAACATGCATTTACTCTTAAATTTCTGGTGTGCTAATGGCGAGGTTACTGGCAAGATCGAAGGGAACAGACCAAGAGGAAGACCGAGAGGAAAATACCTGGATGGCTTGGCCACATGGCATGGACGAGACAGGAACACTGAGCTGATCCACGACGCTGGTGATCGAGTGAAATGGCGAGTCATGACCGCCCACGCTTTCCAGCATGGCACATGATGGATTGATTGAATGGCGAGGTTGGCGGTTCAACTCCTACACCGGCAACTTATACACTGACTACTCGCTCAGAAAACAACAGCAAGCTACTTAGGAAAAAGACAGGAAAAAGTTGTAGAATGAAATCATACCTTGATGTATCAGCCATACTACTTCTGCCCCCCCCCCCCCCCACCTCCATTGGAGCATAGACCCCCCCCCAACCCCTCCCAATCGACCCACATCAAACCATCCTATCTGTTGCTGTCTCCCACAGCTCTCTCCATGTCCTAATATTCATCTCTGTATTCTCCTCTCCATGTGTTTTAGGTCTCTCATTATTTTGCTCACCTTGTGGATTCCAGACAATAGTGTCTAGTTATACTGTCCTTAGGTTACCTCAGTGTTGGTCCTATCCAGCGCCAAGGTCTTGTCCTCACTTTTTGATCCACTGAAATTTAATTAGTTATCTCCGTGAATTCCACATTGATGATTTTGTCATAGCATTTTAGTCCCACTATTCTGCACAGGCACCAATTAGTAAGTGTTTGTAGAGCTATACTCACTGCAATTAAAAAACCTGGCACTACAGAGAATTGAACCTCCAGACCACTGAACTAACAAGTCAGTGAATATACCATCACATTACCCCATCATCTAGGTATAGAATGACTTTTAAAACTCAAAACTCACTGCAGAAAAACTGGATTCCACAAGATGACTGCCGGAACTTGTTGAAGTCACTAAACAGCTCCACACGCACTTGAATGTTCAACTCACCCCTCAGCCCTGTGTGTGAGATAATGGTAGACAAGCTACAGCAAACTATATACAAATACAGTTACAGAATTGTGACTTCATATATACAAGGTACTGTCTTCATCATCAAGTACCTGAGCTCTTGAGTTGGTGTTGATGCTTCCTTACCATGTTTCACCAAAGGCGTCTATTCTCTGCTGCTAACTTGAGTGCTGCAGGTTTTCCATAGCACTGCTCTGCATGCCTGCATGAAAAACATGCTCCTTGGTCGATGTCTTCATTGCTTGTCTTAGGGCTGTCAAATATTGGACATTTAACATATGCACTCACTGGTAGCACAGCAGCTAGCATGGTTTCCCCCTGATCTAGTGATTGTGTGTTTGAGTCCATAAAGGTGGAGATTTTATAATTACTAACATATATACTTACTTTACTAACACAAGCATATATACTTACTTTACTAGCATATATACTTAATTTACCAGCATATATACTTACTTTACTAACATATATATTTACTTCACTAACATATAAACTTAATTTACTAAGATTAGCATATACTTACTTTACTAGCATATATACTTACTTTATCAACATATATTCTTACTTTACTAACATATATACTTACTTTACTAACACTAGCATATATACTTACTTTACTAACATACAAACTTATTTTAATAACATATATACTTATTTTACTGGCATATACATTGCCATTATCATGCTCCACCACAAACATTTCTTAGCTGTCACCAAGGTAACCAATTTCCTTGTAATACTCTAACCAAATGTGAAAAGAAGACGCATGATGTGATGTATAGGGCAGAGATAAATCAATCACATGGGCACATGGGACTTCCGGGTCCAGTATGGTGGATCAGCTGTTGAGATGTTAAAGCCTGTGGAATATTTTTGCTTCTAGCTACAGTTTGCTTACGCATTTTACTCATGTTCAGCTGGTAGTACATGGTTCCATTGCCTAGCTTCTAAGTTAAGTGTGTGAAGCAACACTGTGAGCTGTAGATTTCATGTGGAATGCTTGTACATCTGCCCGCAGTTGGTTATATTGTGAACTGCATGTTCTGAAAAGTGGTGGACAGCCAAAGCTGAACTAGCTGGTTTTGCTTAATGCAGTAATGTGTGTGCAATTGGTTTTCTAGTAACTGCCATTTCCATCAATGATATAACTGTAATTTTAGTGGCGGACAGTTGTGTTGGTATTCCGGCTCTGGCCTTCTTATGCATGTATGCCTGTGTGTGCTGTTTATTTGTCAGGACTGCTGTCTATTCCACTTTTCACACAGGACAGTGAGGAGCATTTTGTTTGATATTCACTGGCACAGGAACAGAGCATTATGGGGTGACCCATTGCTATGAAGTTGGAACAGCGACTTGTTGGTTGTTGAAGAAAGAAGTAATTAACAGATGGTTGGAAATGAAAGAATAATGTGCTTGGTTGAAGTTTAACTTCCTTGACGAGACGAACTGCCTGGTATAGAAGGAATGAACATCATTTAAAGCAGAGGTTCTCAACCAGTAGGGAATTGTTCTCCCCCCCCTGAAAATTTTAGGGTTTCCAGGGGGAAAATTAAGATTATTTCAAGATCGCATTAATACAAGGACAAATTACTTGATATTGTTTTTCCCCTCCATACTTTACAGTTCCATACTTCTCGCCCTTCTGAAATTCGTTTTATAACGTAAGCAGACCCGCAAATGACATTTTTTGTAGACGTCTAGACTTGTTCTAATATGTGTTATTAAATTTACCTTCCATTTTTATGTATACTGTATAGGAAGGGGGGGGGGGGGGGGTGGGGGGGGGATTTATAGGGAGGAAATACGAAAGAGGGGGAATGACATTCTGAACATATGGTGCAGGGGTGCATGGGCCAAAAAAAGGTTGAGAACCACTGATTTAAAGGTTCCTACACATAAATGAAGATCACATTACCTTGCATGGTGTCATAAATGGGGAACCAGCCACTGATGATGTTTGAGTTCTGGCGTGACAGGAGTGGGTTCAGATCTATGTAGACTTTACCAATCGTGTCGTGAGCACTGTAAGTATCATAATCCAACACCCTGAGGAGGTGCAAGAATATTTCATAGGAAAGATGTTGACTTCTACATGGTACATTAATACAAAATGGAACAAACAAAGCTTTACTGACTTCTGCAGGGTACAGTAATATAAAATGGAACAAACAAAGCTATGTTGAGATCAAGTGGAAAAATTATAAATACGTACTCATATACTATTTATCAGAAATTAACATCACCACGTGCCATACTGATAAGCATGGACGGTCATGGTTCATTATCCCACATGGTATCCACAGTCATGGATCAGGTCATGGTTCATTGTCCCGCATGGTATCCATAGTCATGGATCAGGTCATGGTTCATTGTCCCACATGGTATCCACAGTCATGGATCAGGTCATGGTTCATTATCTCACATGGTATCCACAGTCATGGATCAGGTCATGGTTCATTATCTCACATGGTATCCAGTCATGGATCAGGTCATGGTTCATTATCCCACATGGTATCCACAGTCATGGATCAGGTCATGGTTCATTATCCCACATGGTATCCACAGTCATGGATCAGGTCATGGTTCATTATCCCACATGGTATCCACAGTCATGGATCAGGTCATGGTTCATTATCCCACATGGTATCCACAGTCATGGATCAGGTCATGGTTCATTATCCCACATGGTATCCACAGTCATGGGTCAGGTCATGATTCATTATCCCACATGGTATCCACAGTCATGGATCAGGTCATGGTTCATTATCCCACATGGTATCCACAGTCATGGATCAGGTCATGGTTCATTATCCCACATGGTATCCACAGTCATGGATCAGGTCATGGTTCATTATCCCACATGGTATCCACAGTCATGGATCAGGTCATGGTTCATTATCCCACATGGTATCAACAGTCATGGATCAGGTCATGGTTCATTATCGCACATGGTATCAACAGTCATGGATCAGGTCATGGTTCATTATCCAACATGGTATCCACAGTCATGGATCAGGTCATGGTTCATTATCCCACATGGTATCCACAGTCATGGATCAGGTCATTGTTCATTATCCCACATGGTATCCACAGTCATGGATCAGGTCATTGTTCATTATCCCACATGGTATCCACAGTCATGGATCAGGTCATGGTTCATTATCCCACATGGTATCCACAGTCATGGATCAGGTCATAGTTCATTATCCCACATGGTATCCACAGTCATGGATCAGGTCATGGTTCATTATCCCACATGGTATCCACAGTCATGGATCAGGTCATGGTTCATTATCCCACATGGTATCCACAGTCATGGATCAGGTCATGGTTCATTATCCCACATGGTATCCACAGTCATGGATCAGGTCATGGTTCATTATCCCACATGGTATCCACAGTCATGGGTCAGGTCATGGTTCATTATCCCACATGGTATCCACAGTCATGGATTTGGTCATGGTTCATTATCCCACATGGTATCCACAGTCATGGATCAGGTCATGGTTCATTATCCCACATGGTATCCACAGTCATGGATCAGGTCATGGTTCATTATCTCACATGGTATCCACAGTCATGGATCAGGTCATGGTTCATTATCCCACATGGTATCCACAGTCATGGGTCAGGTCATGGTTCATTATCCCACATGGTATCCACAGTCATGGGTCAGGTCATGGTTCATTATCTCACATGGTATCCACAGTCATGGATTTGGTCATGGTTCATTATCCCACATGGTATCCACAGTCATGGATCAGGTCATGGTTCATTATCCCACATGGTATCCACAGTCATGGATCAGGTCATGGTTCATTATCCCACATGGTATCCACAGTCATGGATCAGGTCATGGTTCATTATCCCACATGGTATCACAGTCATGGTCAGTCATGTTCATATCTCACATGGTATCCACAGTCATGGATTTGGTCATGGTTCATTATCCCACATGGTATCCACAGTCATGGATCAGGTCATGGTTCATTATCCCACATGGTATCCACAGTCATGGATCAGGTCATGGTTCATTATACCACATGGTATCCACAGTCATGGATCAGGTCATGGTTCATTATCCCACATGGTATCCACAGTCATGGGTCAGGTCATGGTTCATTATCTCACATGGTATCCACAGTCATGGATTTGGTCATGGTTCATTATCCCACATGGTATCCACAGTCATGGATCAGGTCATGGTTCATTATCCCACATGGTATCCAGTCATGGATCAGGTCATGGTTCATTATCCCACATGGTATCCAGTCAAGGATCAGGTCATGGTTCATTATCCCACATGGTATCCACAGTCATGGATCATGTCATGGTTCATTATCCCACATGGTATCCACAGTCATGGATCAGGTCTGTGTTCTTGCTCCGGTTATGCAATGTGGCCAGGCCATCCTGGGACTTACCTCTCTGCTTTCCCTTTGTTCTTTTCTCCATCAGTTTTGACAACTGTCATTAAGTTCTGTAGTTTATTTCTCCTTCATAACATGCACAGGAAATATTGACATGTAATTTCTCTAATCAATTTACAGTGTTCATTCATTCTCGAAAAATTGCCTTATTGGTTTTTTTTTCCATCGATGGTTTTTTTTACAATTTCCTCAGAAATCACATGTCCACTGCCATCAGATGGTTGCCATTAGCTTGTCAAATCAATCTATTAAACATCTGTAAAGGTGGTCTGCCAGTATTTTCCTTCCTATCTGTGACAGTAGCCATTATCTCCATAAAGAAACCCTCTGGCTACCATCATAACTTGTGACCATAAACTGATGTGGTGGATGAACTTTATCTTTACTGATGAGTGATGATTGTGTGGAGGAGTTGATGGAGTAGAAAAACCTTATCTTTACTGAGGAGTGATGATTGTATGGAGGAAGTGATGTGGTAGATAAACCTTATCTTTACTAAGGAGTGATGATTGTGTGGAGGAAGTGATGTAGATAAACCTTATCTTTACTAAGGAGTGATGATTGTGTGGAAGAAGTGATGTGGTAGATAGACCTTATCTCTACTAAGGAGTGATGATTGTGTGGAGGAAGTGATGTGGTAGATAAACCTTATTTTCACTGAGGAGTGATGATTGTGTGGAGGCATCTAAGATGATGAAAGGACAGCGAGGAGCTAGACATACAGACATTAATGTTGAAGACTGAAGCAACATCATTATGCAGAGCGAGAACGAAAGATGAGGTGAGAGGAATGAAAGGAAAGTGCGAGAGAGACTGACACAAATGAAGAAGCAGACTGCCAGAAGTTACTGACTCTGAAAAAGTAAGCAGATATTTTCCAAAATGCAAAATAAATATCAATATGAACATGTCATAATCCAATAACACTTTGCAAAATGAAATTTATGCTCATCGACTGCATAAAAAAAAACATCCTTTACTTCAGATGCAATTCTGCCTCTTGGTTTTGAAACCCACAGACTGTCCACTACCACACCATAGCTTTAAAACTTATAAGTATGTTAATTAAGGTGTCCAAGTAAGGATTAGGTACCTTAGATCCAGCGGCTCGTCTTGCAAAACTTCATCATCAACCTGCAGACAAGTTCAGGCATAATAAAAAGAAACAATAGAAAATCAAAACAATGTATGCCCTCAGTGAATTTAAACACATAAGCCACAAACAAAACACCCTCCTCGTCAATTTTTCAATAATTCATAAACTAAGGCCTTAATGTGAACAAAGAAAACATGTTTCATATACTGCATTTGACGAAAAATAAATGATTGCTCAAATATAGTGAGGCATTAACAATTAGGCACTTCCATTATGTTTTATGCAAACAGAAAGAGTTCAATCTGAAATTACCGTGGGAATAACAGATGCTGCACATTCAAACTATACCTATGACTATATGCTTTAATTGTTTCAGCTAAAGTATTATTTAATTATTCACTTCATATGATATATAATTCTGGAGTATCCACCTAATGAGATGCAGCAAAATATTCTGCCTCTGCGTTATCAGGGCTCACAAGGGAAGCAAAGAATAGTAACACCACATCCTACCTGGCATGTCGTAAGAGGTGGCTATAGAAGGGTTGTGCTTAGGGTTTAAAAAAGTTAGTTGCATATCCTTTACAGATCGTAGCAGTTAATTCCAGTATTTTTTGGCTGTTTGTGATTCTTATAAGACAGCACAGCTGGCAGCAGAAATGAAATATAATATTAGCATTGAGGGATTGTGTAAAACAAGGTGGAGTGGAACAGGTGAATAGCATCTAAGCACAGGTGAAACAGTGCTGTACTCAGGCCACAAGGAGGAAAATTCCCCCCACCCCACCCCAACCCACAGTGAAAGAGTAGCCTTAATGTTATCCAAGGAAGCAAAGGAAGTACCAAATTACCCTCCTGAAATCCAGCTAGCAGAACTGAAACTTGATATCAACTGAAAAATCATCTAAAGAAGAAATAAGAAAAGATATCAAACAACTGTTAGATGGGAAAGTTGCTGGCCCAGATGGTATTCCAGCAGAAGCTATGAAATCCCATATAGCCGCTTCAACTGAAGTGCTGCAGAAGTTATTTGGTAGAGTCGGGGAGACCAAAGAAACACCAGCAGTCTGTAGAGAAGGATATCTGGTGAAGCTGCCTACGAAAGGAGACCTTCAGGAGTCTGAAAATTATAGAGTAATAATGCTCAGTGTCTGGGAAAATATTAAGCAGGATCATTCTGGACAGATTTAAAAAATGCCATTCACAAACAGCCAAGGGATGAACAGGCAGACTTCTGACTAACAGATCCTGAGATTAAATGAAGCAACTAACCCAATCTCCCTTTACGAAACCCCACTTCAAGAAATGGAATCACAAACCTATTTGGGAAGCAATGTGGACAAAAATGGGGGAACAGATAGAGATACTAAATTAATACAAAAGGCAAGACAAGCTATAATAACACTAAGAAGATGTGTGGAAGTCAAAGGAAGTTACATTTAGCACCAAACTTATAATGTTTAACTCCAATGTTAAATCTGTTCTACAGAATGGGTCAGAAACATGGAGAAATAAAAGAATTGCTAGTAAACTACGATACATTCAGTGAAGGTGCCTGTGCAGAATAGTTGGAATAAAATGGTATGACAGAATCAACAATGAAGAACTCAGAGAACACTGAATCCCAGTGAACCAAGAGATGAAAAAATGGCGCTGGTGCTGAATTGACACACACAGAGAAAACCTGAGCACAATATAAGTAGACACTCTCTAGTCTGGAATCCACAAAACAGGTGAAATAACAGGAGACCCAATAACACTTGGAGAAGATATTTATAGATGGAGATTAATAATAATGGGAGAATATGAAAGAAGCAGCAGGACATAGCAAAAGATAAGGCATCTTGGCATGGTTTTGTTGGAGGGGGTGGGGGGGCTATGCCTCAATGGGTGATAAAGGGCAGAAGAAGACTCATAATCTGAACAAATCAACAAACCCACAAAGTGGAAAGGATCAGCTTTACAAGAGCACAATTACAAGTGACAACAGAATGGGCGCTGCAGCTTGAAAGCCTTCATCAACACACAAAAGCATAAGTAAAAAGACACAAATATAGCACCATTAAAAAACTAAAAAAATAACAGTTGACAACTGGATTCTCGAGTAAAATCATATAACAATCATTATCACGTAGCGGATCCTTTTTTCCATTATCTCTTTGGATGTATTCATTAATACAACTTTACTGCAGTTGTCCACATTTCCATTATCTCTTTGAATGTATTCATTAATACAACTTTACTGCAGTTGTCCACATTTCGATTATCTCTTTGGATGTATTCATTAATACAACTTTACTGCAGTTGTCCACATTTCCATTATCTCTTTGAATGTATTCATTAATACAACTTTACTGCAGTTGTCCACATTTCGATTATCTCTTTTGATGTATTCATTAATACAACTTTACTGCAATTGTCCACATTTCCATTTTCTCTTTGAATGTATTCATTAATACAACTTTACTGCAGTTGTCCACATTTCGATTATCTCTTTGGATGTATTCATTAATACAACTTTACTGCAGTTGTCCACATTTCACTTTTAGCCTGTAGGCTGTAAGGTAACTGCTCAAGCAAGAGGCCTTTCTTAGTCAGCCTGGAAAACTCTCATTGCAGACACACACTATGACGTTAATGCAGCAGTGATTGTTTTCTTTTTAGTTTTAAATACATCAAGTTGTTCAAATGTCTTGTGCATGATCAAATCCAGTGCTCTATATTTTCTAGAACATTGATCAATCATGAAAGTACATCAAACAATCAAACATGCAAGTCACAAACCTCGAACTTGAACCACTCAGAGTTCCATTGTGGATTCAAAGACTTCTTGCAGACTTCAGTCTTGTATGTTTCAGTTCCAAATTTGACCTATTCAAACACAAACATAATTCAGATATGAAGTTTTCTTCTGCTTCTCTCTCATAGAAGTTTGTTGTCTGTGTCTGTTTACAGTAAAGCTATGATATTTGTCGGACCAGAAATTTTTAAAAAGTTGTTCTCTGGCTTTAAACTTGATCGAGCGCACTCCATATATGTGCTACTACTTCTAGTGCATTGGACTGATTTTTGCGTGTGGATTAGCTTCCCTATTACCAATGTTCCTCTCCATCAGGTGAACCCACTCCGACTTCTGAGGTAACCCAAGGCAATCAGCTTGGTGGTCATGTGGTCGAAACCCCATCAAGGCAGATATATTGAAAATATTGTCCTTACCAGATTGAATTTGGCATGTTTGCATTGGGAACATGTTGGAAATGAGCAAACCTGTGCACATCAGGAATCATGGACCCGAATAATGAGCATGATGACAATGGGGTGGGTGGTTGGGTGGGGGGGGGGGGGGGGGGTTACAGAGATGAGGTTTCTTCACTGAACGCTTTAGAGTCCAATGGGAAGCTAAGAAGGCCAATGCTCAAGGGCTGCAACAGCAACTCACAAAATATCCATTTCATCACCCACTTCAGGACAAAACAATAGTCCTTTTCTGTCATGTTATATTAAAATAAACACAAGATGATCTGCAGAAGGTTGTGTTTATAGTATATGCAAAGAGAGATAATAACTTTGCTCTAACAAAATGCCATACTCAAGTCACGTGTCAAAACACAAATATCAGTTTAACAAGTGACGACCCCTTGTCACATTATAAGGCATATTGGATAGATGGTGCTGGTCCCATAATTTTAGACCAATCGGCACATGATCTGTGATGTGGTCAATATTACCCAGCCACCTGTACTCTCCACATCTCCTGGTACCATTGCAAGCTTGTTGACTCTCTCTAGATCACAGAACAAAATCTCACTACAGGGGATTCCAACACTTGACCTCAGGCCCTGCAGTCAAATATGCTGACCACTGTGCTCCATCAGTTCCCTAGCTGCCTCTGCTACAGGAGAAAAACTGGAGGTGGCTATGCACATTTAATACCCCTGGCCAGTTGGAAATGAAAAACTTGAAATAAGTGCAGAAATGTCAACAGAATCAAATGGCATAAGACAACAAAATGGTAAAGGAGAAATGGCATTTGACAACAAAATGGTAATGGTGCATGGCATATGACAACAAAATGGTAAAGCTGAAATGGCATATGACAACAAAATGGCAATGGAGCAAAGGCATATGACAACAAAATGGTGAAGGAGAAATGGCATATGACAACAAAATGGTAAAACAGAAATGGCATATGACAATAAAATGGCAATGGAGCAATGACATATGACAACAAAATGGTGAAGGAGAAATGGCATATGACAACAAAATGGCAATGGAGCAATGACATATGACAACAAAATGGTAAAGGAGGAATGGCATATGGCAACAAAATGGTGAAGGAGAAATGGCATATGACAACAAAATGGTGAAGGTGCAATGGCATATGACAACAAAATGGTAAAGGAGAAATGGCATATGACAACAAAATGGCAATGGTGCCATGGCATATGACAACAAAATGGTGAAGGTGCATGGCATATAACAACAAAATGGTGAAGGTGCATGGCATATGACAACAAAATGGTGAAGGTGCATGGCATATGACAACAAAATGGTGAAGGTGCATGGCATATGACAACAAAATGGTGAAGCTGCATGGCATATGACAACAAAATGGTGAAGGTGCATGGCATATGACAACAAAATGGTGAAGGTGCAATGGCATATGACAACAATATGGTGAAGGAGCAATGGCATATGATAACAAAATGGCAATGGTACAATGGTATATAACAAAATGGTAAAGGAGAAATGGCATATGATAAAAATGCAAAAGTGCAATGGCATACAAAAAGGTAAAGGTGCAATGCACATGATAACAAAATGGTAAAAGAGAAATGGCATATGATAACAAAATGATAATGGTACAATGACATAGGATAACAAAATGTTAAAGGAGAAATGGCACATATGCAAATGTAAAAGTGCAATGGTATATGATAACAAAAAGGTATAGGTGCAATGCATATGACAACAAAATGGTGAAGGATAAATGGCATATGATAACAAAATGGCAATAGTACAATGACATAGGATAACAAAATGGTAAAGGAGAAATGGCATATGATATAAATGTAAAAGTGCAATGGCACATGATAACAAAAAGGTGAAGGTAAAGAAAGTCCCATAGAACATACTGCCACAGGAGTGTGAAGTGCTAAGACTTCACATAATCTATGTTATGACATGAGGTGGGGTGGCCAATTCCTTTCCTCAGACTTCCCTTCTCAAACAATTTCCAGAAAACTCTTGTAGCTGCCTGGCATCCATTTTATAAGGCTATCTTAGTCTGTTTAGAAAAATAATTCATCATAACATCATAAAGCAAATTAAATTTGCACTGTTGAAGATGCTTACAGCTCCAAGCAAATACCTTTAAACATGAGAATGGAAAACAGAAATGCAAGGAAAAGACGGACTTTACCTCTACGAATGCATCTGTCAACTCACTGGCTCTGTCCATAACAGGCAGGTCCCGGGCACTTAATATACGGACTTTCACTTTTCCAGGCATCTAAGGAATAAAAAGTACTCCACTAATTTCACTTTTTACCCAAGTACGAGGAAATGCAACCTAAAGACTAAATGCCATGGCAGGGCAGACCAGCCTTGGTCAGCAACTGGTCTAGTAGGAAAGCTTAGACAGGTGCATTGCTTTGCTGATCCGGCAGCTTCTGCAACTTATCTTGTTCCAGATGTATTGGTGTCATCTTTCCTCTTGAGTAAACTAGGCAGGTCAAGAGAGGGATCATGCTGCATGAGTAACACATGGTCTCTACAATTCAACCCAGGCTTTTTGCTTTGGAGAGGTTATTATGTCTCTCTGAAGCACATTGTAACTATCGTCTGTCAAGACGGCCAGGTGCCAGTAGTAAAGTCAAGTCAAGGACCCTTTTACACACACCAGGCACATGGTGCTAGACCCATATTTCTATAGACCAACTGGCACTCCAGGGATGTGTGGCATGAGCTTCGGATTGATCGGCAGGTAGTTGCTGGTTGCAGACTCAAGTTTATGGTGGTAGGCAGAGGGACACTTTATAGAGAGAATTGCTATGGACATTGACCAGTATTATTACTGCTGAGATGTGACTGATAATTAGCTTGATGATATAGAGATGAAGAAGCTTGACAATCTGATAAAGATGTATGACAAACCCAATACACAGTTGCCAGCAACAAAGACTGATTAAATGTTTACACACACACAAAACCACCTTCAGGTGCTACTCGTTTTGGTACTCTCCTGGACCCCCAAGGACTAATGTTAAATTGCCAGTCTAGCCCCAGCTATCAGTAGCCTCTTACAAATGGATGGCAGCCAAAGAGCAACCACATGATCCAATCTACCTACCTGCCTAAACCTTCTCTCTCTCCCTCCCTCTCTCTGCACCTCCCTCCCTCCTTCCTCACTCTCTCTGCCCCTCCCTCCTCTCTCTCTCAAGTATGTTTTCTAAAGTACTTCCTTCTACAACGACAGTCATGCTATAACAAATGGTGATAGGCTTCCTTTCAGTCGCTTAAAGTCGATCAATCATACATGTATCTCAATACTCTACCTGCTCGTGATGGCTGATATGTAGATTCTCAAAGGTAATGTTTAGAAAGACTTCTCTTTGTAACAAGTATATAAATGTAACAGATAAAGTATAACAGGAGCACAGAAACACGTCAAGACGCCAGACAAGTCCTGAAACAAAATGATCTTAACTTATGTCCTACTTTGGTTTATCCGTACAGCTTCCGCCTGATAGTATGTACATTACACATTTACATTCAACAGCACGCAAACTAATCCTACCATAGCTGTTCCCTTGTTTACTTAACCCCGTTTGTTTACACTTTTACCCAACTCTAGTGCACATTCAATCTTATCTGAGTCTTGACAACAAAAACAAACAAGTCCCATAGTGGAACCCGCTGTGGGTGCATAGTGGGTTAGAATCATTACAGTTTGCAGACCTGAGTGCATGGAGGTAACAAACGGCGAGTTGATAGTCACATAAAATAAACATGCCTTACACCATGTTATAATAATAATAATAATAATAATAATAATAATAATAATAATAATAAAACCCTAGTATTCCCTTTTGGTAAACCAGTATATTCCCCATAGCTAATAACAATTGCCACATCATTCATTAATATTACTGAGCCATGCAGAATTGATGTTTGCATTTTCCCCATGACTTTATAATGCATATTTTTTATATTGCTGTTGTTCTCAGTTAGCCTCATATGATATGTGGATGAAATAATGTATGTAAGAGAGTGATAGAAGGGCAGAATGTTATACGGGCCTGCATGCCCAAGTCTTACTCTTTTGAAAATAAAGTTTGTTTGTTCATCCGTACCCAATTTGCTTTGATGGCATGTAAACAGAATTACTTTTACTTTATTGTTGATATAATTCAAGTACACAGATGATATTCTATGAAGGCTAATCAGTGGCACAATGACAGGCAAAACAGGAACAAGTATAGTTAGTTTCACCTGGGCATGAATAAGATCCATATTTCCATGATTCATTATCATTAGGTGCCATGCCAAGCGATATACATGATTAAACAGTAACTGAGCCTTTTCTATGCCTTGAGGAATGTAAGGTATATGGTGCTCTCTCCATATTTGTATAGACTAATTAGCACTCAATGGTTGATGTGGGCAATATCTTGTTGGTCACCTTAACTTCCTTAAGCATTTCCTAGTGCCCAGTTCAGGCTGGGTCAAGCCAGGAGCCCAGGTCAATTATTTTTAAATGCCCACCTCAATGGGTCCACCTCAATGGGTCCACCTCAATGGGTCCACCTCAATGGGTCCACCTCAATGAGCCAGCCTCAATGAGTCCACCTCAATGAGTCCACCTAAACAGGTCCACCTCAATGAGCCAATCTCAATAGGCCCACCTCAATAGGTCCATCCCAACTGGTCTTGCTCCATGGGCCCTATGTACCTGAGGCATGTAAAAGCGACTGTTACATACTTATCTCAATGGGGCTTTGAACATATTACTCAAAGGCAAGCGTGCTAGTCAATGTGCTTCTGCAGCTTCCATAGAAGATTATGCTACCACAGAAATGTTTTTGGATAAGTTCAACTTCTAATTATCCTTCATGCCACTACTATCTCACACAGTACCACAAGGCCACCTTTATTTCTCAAGATATTCTTGGTACTCAATTAAGGCTGGGTTGACCTGGAAGCCGAGGGTCAGTTTTTTAAAATCCTAATTCAGTTTTTGTAAAATCCTAATTCAGTTTTTTTTAAAATCCTAATTCACCCAGCTGCAGATCAAACGAGGTCAGTAGGTGAGTGTCTGACTGCTACGCTACTGCGGCTCCCATCTGGCACAATGTAATGTATGTTCTGCAGTCTGAGGTACTTGCAATGTTTATTTTTCCTATGTGAATGTAACATGCACAAAGATAAACAAAAGATGAGTGATTGGAAGGGCTGAATGTAAGATGGGCCTGCATGCCCAATTTGTGATCCTTTGAAAATAAGTTTGTTCGTTTGTTCGTTCGTTCTTACACAATGCTGTAGAAATTATCCTTAACTTTGTACACATGTGGCTATAGAATCTGTTGTGTCCTGTTCTGAATCCCAAGACAGTAACTTGCTCATTACTGCCCAAAAGACAGTCACTCTGACTTCCGAGGATTGTGACAGTGTAAGGTAATGTACCATGACAGCATGGTTTTTCAGCATGGCACATGCTGATGATGAATTATGAACACAGAAATTTATATATAACAGTATTAAAATAAACACTAGCTTCAGTTCATGTACAAAAATTGTATGTTCAAACATATATTACAGTTTAAACTATACACAAAGTATACTAACAGGTGACTTCTAAGTTGTGACCTGTTCTGCATCCCAAGACAGTAACTTGCCCAAAAGATACTCACCCTCTGGTTGAACAGGTAACTAAGTTTGATGTCATTGTTTTCTGATTTTTCTATAAAACTGAGTGTTCCCACTGAAATTCTAACTTTATTATCAATCAATCAATCAATCATGTGCCATGCCGGAAAGCGTGCGCGGTCATGACTCGCCATTTCACTCGATCACCAGTGTCATGGATCAGCTCAGTGTTCCTGTCTGTCCATGCCATGTGGCCAAGCCATCCAGGTATTTTCCTCTCGGTCTGCCTCTTGGTCTGTTTTCCTTCGATCTTGCCAGTTGTCACCAAGTTCTCCAATCCATTTCTTCTCATAACATGTCCAAAAAATTTTGACTGTCTACGTCTAATTTCTCTAATCAGTTTACGATTTTTCATTTGTCTCCTGTAGTACTTGGTCATTGGTTTTTCTGTCTGTCCATGGTTTTCTTTGCATTTTCCTCAGAAACCACATTTCTGCAGCCATCAGATGTTTTTCAGCTTGACTGCCCATTGTCCAAGTTTCACATCCATACAAAAGAACAGGCTCTATGTATCCCCTCAACACTCTTTTTTGTTGTTAACTTTATTATCACTCTCACATTTTGTATTTTCTGTTACCCCTGGCCTAAATAAGAAAACCCATAGACTTGGTCAATGATTTGTCCTATCATCATGTTCAGTCCTACACCATGCCACCCACCTACATTAATTTATTCCTTGTATCATTCTAGTGATCGAGTGAGATGGCAGAACATGACCGCTCACGCTTACCGGCATGGCACATGATGGATGGATGGATCATTCTTTCACTAGCTTCTTATGCCATGAACAGTTAGTTATTTCAGCCGAACACTTCAAGTGGTTGTCAGGGTATGGGTATTCTCTATCAAAGGAAAAGTAAGGCACCGCCTTCCATCCGCTAGCTCCTGGGACACACTTGGACTGGGTGGAGTACCCGTTAAGGTCCCTCCTCCCCACCCTGGCCAGTATAAAGTGAAGCCATGTGAGGATTGAGGTGGAGAGCAGCCGGCATGTAGTTGTTGGTTATAGTCTCAAATTTGCAATGGTAGGCAGAAGTTTTCTTTAGAGACAATGGCCAATGTCACTGACAAAATGGTCTGTGTCATGACAGAAGGCAATGGAAAACTACCTTCTTTCCAGAAAATGGTCCCTGTCGAGACAGAAGGCAATGGAAAACTACCTTCTTTCCAGACACCTTTTAATCCTGTCTGAACAATTCTTTCAACACAGAGAGAAGATGCTAGTCAATCTGATATGGCATTGAGCAACAACGATATCATAAATTATTGACAGTATTCAAGACAGAAGACTGGACAGATATGATAACCAATGCCACAAGGCATGAAATATAAGAACTCATAGTCTAGGAGTCCAGTATTTAGGGTAGATATTGCCAAGCATTCATGATGGGATCATATCTACTGACTTTTGTTTCAATTTGCCCTGATTATACATAACTTATATATACCACATATGTCAATGTTTTGGAAATTATGGAAAAAATTAACCTCTGATCTTTAAGAGTAAATGAAAACTCCAAGAGACAAATCCTGCATAAAATGTTCACACCCTTTAAGAGCTGATCTCCTCCTGCTACACTATATCTCCCAGTGAAGCATAAGCCCTCAACCAAATCGCACCAAGGCCTTTGAAGACTTGATCATGACTGGTTGTATTTGGCTGCTAAAGTTTTCTATAAGATGCAGTAGGCAGTCTCACACCAACCCTCTTTAGTCACCCCTTATGACACACGTGACCCCAGAACATACTGATATGCTGGGAAATGAGCAGATTAGCTGGGTCTGCACTGCTGGGTGGGGTCATGATGCAATATAAGGCAGATGTGGTCGAGGCCCTCTGAGATTGTGTGTATAATGCAGATTAGCTGGGTCTGCACCGCTGGGTGGGGTCATGATGCAAGATAAGGCAGATGTGGTCGAGGCCCTTTGAGATTGTGTGTATAATGCAGATTAGCTGGGTCTGCACCGCTGGGTGGGGTCATGATGCAAGATAAGGCAGATGTGGTCGAGGCCCTTTGAGATTGTGTGTATAATGCAGATTAGCTGGGTCTGCCACCGCTGGGTGGGGTCATGATGCAAGATAAGGCAGATGTGGTCGAGGCCCTCTGAGATTGTGTGTATAATGCAGATTAGCTGGGTCTGCACCGCTGGGTGGGTCATGATGCAAGATAAGGCAGATGTGGTCGAGGCCCTTTGAGATTGTGTGTATAATGCAGATTAGCTGGGTCTGCACCGCTGGGTGGGTCATGATGCAAGATAAGGCAGATGTGGTCGAGGCCCTTTGAGATTGTGTGTATAATGCAGATTAGCTGGGTCTGCACCGCTGGGTGGGTCATGATGCAAGATAAGGCAGATGTGGTCGAGGCCCTTTGAGATTGTGTGTATAATGCAGATTAGCTGGGTCTGCACCGCTGGGTGGGGTCATGATGCAAGATAAGGCAGATGTGGTCGAGGCCCTTTGAGATTGTGTGTATAATGCAGATTAGCTGGGTCTGCACCGCTGGGTGGGTCATGATGCAAGATAAGGCAGATGTGGTCGAGGCCCTTTGAGATTGTGTGTATAATGCAGATTAGCTGGGTCTGCACCGCTGGGTGGGGTCATGATGCAAGATAAGGCAGATGTGGTCGAGGCCCTTTGAGATTGTGTGTATAATGCAGAAGAAAGTACAGATCATCACATCCTGGAGAGAATGGCGCTGGGAGTGACTAGAGGATCTGACCGACACTCAGGAGTCCGAGACGGACACATAATTAGACTGCTACTGGTAACATTAGTATTGGGACTCATTCCTGGCTGTTGAAGATGAGGACTGAGCATGCATGGTAATGTCCCAAGTACTATGTCATTGGGTCTTGACTCAACTTAACATACATGATAGACTAGCGTGTTAAAATTCTTTGCTTCATAACATCCAGCTTAAGAATGGAGGTGGAGGCGGTCACTGCGGCTCTCCGCTGGATGGAGAATACGACACACACACACATCGTGATTGTAAAACTGACACAGAAAGCATGCTGACGAGGGTGAGGACGGGCAGGCTTCGTGCGGAGTGGCTTGCTTCGCTTCGGAGGTCATAGGTGACAAGCATCGCCTGGATCTTTTCTCCGGGGCATGCCGGTGTGCTGGGAAATGAACAGGCGGACAGATTGGCTAGCTCTGCAGAACTTGGTGGAGTATTGATACATGACAAGGCAGACGTGGTTGCGGCTTTGTGGGAGCATGTGCACACCTCGGAGGAGCAAATGGATTACCATGGTCTGGCAAGAATGAGACAGTGAGGAGTGATGAGGGGATCTGGCCAACGCTCAACGCTCAGAGGAAAGGCGAGACGGACATATAATCAGATTGCTACTGGTACTATTAGTGTTGGAACTCTTCGCTGGCTGCTGAGGATGGGGAAGGAGCGCTTATGGGAATGCCCCGAATTCTGTGATGTTGATTCCTAAATCAATCAATCAATCAATTCTTTGCTTGCCTTATGGAATACTGTCATGCATCTGCATTACAAGATTATATTTCCTAGTGATTATTTTCACTCTTTGTAGCCCTAGACAGTTGTTACTTTAGCCCACTCATTATTTTAAAGACTTTTGTCTCATATAATTGTTAACCTTTAGCATTCTTACTAACATTAAAAGAGAAATATGTGGCACAGAGATGAAGAGAAATTTGAAGACAAAGGCAACCGGTGAACCAACCTTTTAAAGCCATTATCTAGTACATGCACAGAATGCAACATTTCTTATCTCTGCTGCATTATCATAATAATAGGATAATATCTGCTTTAGGTTTACCTCTTCCAATTTTCTTACATTCAGTTCACTACTGGATGAGAAACTCAATATTGAAGATTAGTTATTAAAACACATGAGATTGAGACAAATAAAATATGCAAAAAACACAAATGTCTGGAAAAGATACATTATGGAGAGAAGTGTACCAAGGAAGCGTAGAGGAAGACCACAACATAGATGGATTCAAGGTGTCATATAATTTACATGTGACAGCCATAGAGACTGGACATCTGGCTTATGACAGAAATTTTGAAAGACTTATGAGACTGTTAAGGTACTAAGTGCGACTATTGTTTTGAGAACATCCATCTTTCAAGTGGGAACATGTAGATGTGATGTGAGTCGTGGGCCATTTCATAATCACTAAAGAAGAAACTTGGAACTTTTGAGTTTAAATGTTTTGAGCTTAAAAATTACAGTTCTTAGAATATCATAAACCAAGAAGAAGAAAAAAACATGAAGTTATTCAAAATCTGAACATAGGAGACAACTGGCTGATTAACTGCGTCATGTTTTAGAAACTGCATTACTTTGGTCATATTAAAAGCTACAATGGCTTCAAAATAAAATAACAGTTATGGGAGGCATGGTTGCTGGAAGAAGAGAACTCACGACAGCACGAAAATGGACACAGGATATTCCAGATACCTTGGGCTGGAGACATTGCGGGAGATGGAGACACTTTTTGGTGTGCTCTGGTCTGGTGAGGGACCTGAAAAAGACCTGCTACATGAATATTTTGTTATGGGGGAAAAGTTCTACATCTGGAAAAGACTTACGTTTTTAATTTCCCGGCCTCTTTTCTTCTTAATTTGAACGTGCTGTGTCTCTATACTCTATACGACAAAACTTCTTAGATCACGCATCTTCAAATCCATCCCAGGTGTCTAATACAGTAAAAGGAGTGGTCACTTTAAAAACAACATCATATTCGAATGTGAACGATGTTTAATTGTACCAAAACACCAGCTGATGGACAACGACTACAGCTCTCAGGAGTTCATAAATGTTCATCACGCACAGCTGGTTCGCGTCTGCTACCGGTCTTCGGTATCACTTAAATAAAAGTAAACACACACACAAGTAACCGAAAACAACCGCAAATATGGTGATTTACCTTCTAAATGATATTTTTGGCATATCCTTTTCAGTATTTTTTACAGGACATTGATGTCATCACCAACAGTTTACTGCTGTTGTTGATGTCTTGGCAAGTTTGCGTTGAGTAGTTTGCCACTGATTTCTGAACGACCGGCTCCCATACCGACTCGTTAAAACCCAGCGCAACGCTGTCTGCTGCCAAATCAGTCACAGCTGTGTTTCGAACGCCACGGAAACCGGCTCTAAATGATCAATCAATCAATCATGTGCCATGCCGGAAAGCGTGGGCGGTCATGACTCGCCATTTCACTCGATCACCAGTGTCGTGGATCAGCTCAGTGTTCCTGTCTCGTCCATGCCATGATTACAGAATGAAATAAACCGTTGCTTTAATCTCCTTTATAGAAGCATCAAGCATAAACATATAACAAATAACCTTACAATTACCTCGGATCCGAACTTTTCTTAGTTATTATTATATTATATTTTCCCCCCACTACGATTTCTGTTCAACTGTGATCCGAGTGTTGTTTCTCGAGATCTTACTATCTTACTTAAGCATTTTTGTTTCGTTTTATATTATCCTATCCTATTCGAGTGAAGATCTTTCTTATTCTGTGTAAACTATTTTCTTCTCGAGATGCCAAGGCTGTAGCAGATATCGATTATAATGACTTTCCTGTCCCCCCCCCCCTCTCTCTCTCTCTCTCTCTCGTCTCTCTCTCTCTCTCTCACCACACACACCACACATACACACAAAATGCACGCACAAACACACGCATATTATATATATATATATAATATATATATTATATATATATATATTATATTATTATG